>NDXB01019881.1:33743-54076 GCA_002631895.1 Agapornis roseicollis | reverse complement strand
CGAGTGCCCCACCTATCAAATCGATGTCTCTCCAATTTAGAGACAAGGATGTCGTGTGGGACAAATAAATTGTAGGAGGAAATCTATATGCTATAGTTCAATTAGTTACAAAACCATGTCAGCTATGTCTTAAGAATAATCCTAAAACTGAAAATAGAAATCAAATTGGGACAATTGTGAGAGGAAGTTATCCAGGACAGCAGTGGCAAATAGATTTTCCCGAATTACCAAGAAAAGAGGTTTATCAATATCTTTTGTTGTTAACAGATACTTTTTCAGGCTGGCCACAAGCATTCCCTCATGGGATAAATAATTCAAGACAAGTGATTAAAACATTATTAAATGAAATAATACCTCATTTTGGAGTACCAGTGGCAATTTCTTCTGACCAAGACTCACATTTTAGTGCAAATTTGTTACAAGAAATTAGCAAAAAATTAGAAATTAATTGGCAACTACATGTTCCATACAGGCCTTAGGCCAGTGGGCAAGTAGAAAAGATGAACCATCTGATCAAAGAACAGATTAGTAAAATATGTCAGAAATGAATTTATAATGGTATCAGTCTTTACCACTGGCTCTATTAAGAATTCAAACTAAACCTTGGTTCAAAGAAGAGGTTAGCCCATATGAAATTTTGTATGGAAGACCATATCAGTCCCAGTTTAAAGGAGAAAGTCTTCAGGAAGCGGGGGAAGGCTATCTTCAACAGTTTCTGATCAATCCGGGAAAAAAATTGGAGGAGATAAATAAGAGTATAGTAGGGACAAGAGGTTTGGATTATCCAATTCACCCTTTCAGATGTGGAGACTGGGTTTATGTTAAAAATTTTTCAGGAGATCCTCTATGGGAGAAATGGAGTGGGCCATACNTTCTGATCAATCCGGGAAAAAAATTGGAGGAGATAAATAAGAGTATAGTAGGGACAAGAGGTTTGGATTATCCAATTCACCCTTTCAGATGTGGAGACTGGGTTTATGTTAAAAATTTTTCAGGAGATCCTCTATGGGAGAAATGGAGTGGGCCATACCAGATATTACTGACCACCTTTACAGCAGTGAAGATAAAGGAACAACCTGCTTGGATACATTATTCAAGAATAAAAAAAGCACCAGAGCCAGATATGACATGGCGGATCGAATCTTCAGGACCCTTAGGTATGAAATTGCATAGGTCATAATTTGGACTCATGATAACCGGCACACAAGCTTGGGACCAGAATTTATACTTGAAATTAGTGCAAAATGTTACTAAGGTTTTAATCGTAGTGACTGATGGATGTGTGCACAGTTGCCTAAATCAGGAGAAAGTCTGTATCTCCCATTAATTGGAGTTCCAATTCCTAACACTGTCTCATGGACAAATTTGTGGGTGAACACTAGCAATCTACATCCAAGGGAAAGGTTAAAATTTGGGATAGTTAATCCTAATCCTGGTAATAAATATTAGACCTGTGCACAAAGATGTATTACACACCAAGAACCAGGGTAGGAGATCATGCTTGTTTAAATGCCACAGATGTAGATCACCACTCAAATTGCAATCACACTATTAATATAGATGGGATCATAGTTCAGTGGTGGCCCATTCTTAAAGGGAAAGGATGGTATTGGTTATGTGGAGAAAATGCTTACAAGACTCTACCCCCCAGCTGAAAGGGAACATGCACCTTAGGTGCTGTGATACCCAATTTTACTATTATCAACACGTATCCTTCTGGGACCTGGATTAGAAGTTTTGTTAAACAGATTAAGTGAGGGTTTAACCCTATTATTGAATGGCACACTGCATTTCATAGTTTTGTAAGAGGGCTAATTCCATCCTTGGGAGTAAGTGAATTAGAGAAAGCAATTGTAAATATCTCAGCAACCATAGAGGAAATGGAAAGTAAAAACATGGATATAATCCAGGCAGAACAACAAGAGATAGCCAACCTATCTAAGGTGGTATTACAAAATTGAATGGCTCTAGACATGTTATTGGCATGACAAGGAGGGGTTTATTCCATAATCAATAAAAGTTGTTGTCCCTATATAGACCGAAGTGGTAGAATTGAAACAAATCTGGAGGAAATTTGAAAACAAACAAAGATATTTCATGAAATGGCCATGGATGACACCTCCTGGGGTTTTGAAGAAATATGGAAAAAGTTAACTTCATGGTTATCTGATCTCTCCTGTTTGAGGCAACGGGTTGCAGGAATATTGATGTTAATTATTTTAATATTGATTACTTGTGGCATGATACAATGTTCCCTCTGGTGTTGTAAACAATCTATGATAAATTATGAAGATTGGAAAAGGAATGAAATTAAGCACCAAGTAGAAACGGGAAATTATTTCAAAGACTTTTGACAGCAATGGAAATATATAAAATGTTGCAAGAGAATTTGCAGAAGAACATAAAAAGGGGGGATTTGGGACAAGGGGGGGCCACAAAATTATAAAATGGAATATATATACCTTTAGAATCAGTTCTAAGTAATGTTAAGTTTCATGGCTTTGTAACTGTAGCAATGGAAAATTACTGAGGTGCATGATACGTAGAAAGAAAAATAGAGTACAGCTACAGAACATACTGAGAATTCTTGTACAACATAAACCATTATAGTTGACATAGTTTTAAGAAAAAACAGTCTAGAAGAACAGGACGCAGGGATAAGGAGTATCTGGGAACAGGAAGGTGTCCAGGATGGGCTACAGTTAAACTAACTGATAGGTAGGAGGACAGGAGGATTATTATGTCTATGGTGCTAATGAACCAATTAAGCAGGTATAAGCATCTACTGAGTGTGCTCCAGTGGCTGCCAGAAGTGAAAATTGTTGGAAGAAGTAAAGGACCCTCAGAGACCACCACCACAATTCTGTAAACATGCAGGGAACTTTCTGGAAAATGATGTAATCCATATGTAGCCCCATGAATATGTATGTATGCCCAGGGACTATATAAGGACAGCTTGTGTAGCAATACGGGCACACATATTAGGAGGAGTTATTCTCCGTGTCTCCCGGAGCTGCATTGGAGATGTTCAATACCACGTTGTAAAAAACCCTAAGAAAACCAGCCTGATCTAATGGCTGACACTTCTTAAGCAGGAGGTCAGACTAGAGATCTCACAAACTCTCTTCTAACCTTAATTCCATAATTATAAGCTCATCATTTAAAGTTTCAATCAGGCACGATTTCCAAAAAGGTTTTCTAAGGAGGCATTTTTAGACACGTTGGGATATTTCTTGTAGAATATAGTTTTGAAAACTTTAGTTTGAGGAACAAAGCAGTGGGAACAGGTTAGAAGTTGCCAAGAAAGCTACCTGAAAATGTACTTCTTTCGTTGCACTGATTCATAGGAAGGCTAGCACTGAGATTTATCTTGTCTACCTTTAGAAGTCTACAGTGTAGGTGTTCACTTCTGAGCTAATCAGCCAATGTTCCTTTGATAGCACAGTGTAGGAGTTAACAGCTGGTTAGATGAGTCCTGCCCTGGGTGACAAGCCTAGACACAGAACTGTTAGAAGTTTTCACAGAATCACAGAATCACCAGGTTGGAAGGGACCTCTAAGATCATCAAGTCCAACCCATGCCCTACACCTCCACTAAACCATGTCATCAAGTGCCATATCCAGTCTCTTTTTAAACACATCCAGGGATGGTGACTCCATCACCTCTCTGGGCAGACTCTTCAAATATTTTATTATCCTTTCTGTGAAAAACTTCTTCCTAATATCCAACCTGTACCTTCCTTGGCACAGTTTGAGACTGTGTCCTCTCGTTCTGTCCATTGCTGCCTGGTGAAAGAGACCAACCCCCACATGTCTACAACCTCCTTTCAAGAAGTTGTAGAGAGTGATAAGGTCACCTCTGAGTCTCCTTTTCTCCATATAAACTATATGAGATTAATCTCATGACTAACAAGCAGCTACCTAGTTTGCATTTGTTCCTTTCCTCATTCTCCCTCTGCCCTCCTTGCATGTCCAGAAAGTAGTATCATATTACTTCACCAGATGGTTTTCTGTAGTACCCAAAAGCTTTGAACATGGGCAATGTTAATTTAATGTTGGACTGAGTCTATTACTATTCCTGCTTTACAGGTGAAAGACTGCACAGTCTGCAATAACAGATACCCACAGACATATTTGTCTAAAGACATTTCATCTCCAAATCCCTGTCTTTAGTCTGTTTGGCTCGAGTTGGTTTGATGTGACCTTACAGGAAACCTTCCTATGTCCTGAAATATGGTTTCTGCAAATTTTCACTGAAGCACTGCTTGACACATATAATGCATTGCACTTCTTTAACTTTGCTCACACGCTGTCACAGAATGTTCCACAAATAATGGTCAGCAGGGTAATTCACTATTAACAACAGATAAATTGAGATACTAAGTGTTTAGAATGTGGCTTGTAGAAGGGTTCAAACTGCTCTTATGGGAATTGAACTCACAATTTTTTCTCATCTGATAGAGAAAATGCACTTTGAGTACTGGAGAGCAATCCTGAAGGCTAATTACTTTTGTAATAAAAAAGTAGAAATAAACTGTAGCAGAAGAACTGTATAATTATTGAATTTCTTTCTTATTTTCTCCCAGAAAAAGAATGTATCTTGTGAAAGTTGCATGAGGAGCTGCTCAACTTCTTTTGCAGCCTGAACACTTCAACTTGAAGTTTTTTTATGTACATTTCTACTCATTACAAGGCTGTTTACATGTTTGTCTAGTTTAATCAGTTAGTTCCTGGAAACTGAGACAATGCAGAAAGTAACCCTGTTACTTATTTCTTGTGTAAAGGAGTTGTCTGCCTCACTGCTCTGGATATCTGATGGAGACTTCTGGTAAGCATAAGTGCAAGTTAAGCTTCCTTCCAACATGAAGATTGCCATGTGTTCCTCAGTTTCACTGTCCTGTCACTAAGAGTGGCAAGCCACATGTGAAAAAGTGGAGCATGCCTACGATAATTGTTCCCTTGTTATATCTTTCCATCCCAGCATGACAGTTTAAAGACTTTCTGAGGCAGAGGTTGTAATCTAACCTTTGTGACAAATAGCTACCAAAAGACTGAGGATTCTACAGTTTCCATGAAGTTCCAGAAGGAAAAAAAAAAAAAAAGCTTAAGTAGGAATCACATCAGCCATCCTTCAAGCAATACAGTACATCCAGAAACTTGCAAGGTGGTGGTGAAGGATGCCAGGAGTGGTGCTTGCAATCTGCAATGGAGACACAGCATAATTCTAAAGGCAGCTGCTGCTATTCCCCGGATTCTGGTAGGAGACGGTCTCACTTTCAGCTCCTCTTATGCTGACAGTGTTTCACAGATTCCCACACACACATTCAAAAATCATTCCCAGAGAAATCCCAGCAATTTAAAAAGGGGTGGGTGGCTGTTTGTGTCTGTATGTAGGGGTATCTTTCTTCCCTGAGTAACATGTACAATTGTTGTGGTTTAAACTGAAACCAGGACCATAATCTTTTATTAAAAATTAATTGTGTTAGTGCTGAAGGGGGATATGTTTTCAAGCTGCTGTAAAGATACAACACTTACTAGTTGCCAATCAGAAACATAAGTTGTTTAGACATAGCAGATGTAAAGGGTCTATAAGAATGAGACAAATTTATACATAGTGAACAGCAGCACATAGAAATGAAAAGCAGTCTCAAAAGATGTTCTAGTCCTTTGGAAAAACCTCAGCATAACCACTGTATTTTCCCCAATACAGTGTACAAGCAAGATCAAGGACCTGAATCTCTGTACCTTTATAAGTCACTCAGATAATGGTCTGTAGAATTAAGTGTTCTTACTTTCAGGCTCAGCAAATATTTAATGTTTTATGCAAAGTGAAGTCTCTTCATACATGTAGAGACATACGAATATATTCATATGTCTAAATGGACATGCAGAGGGATAAGCACATAGCAGTGCTCATATGCTTGAACGCATATACAGTACAGTATATGAGTCCAAGATCCTATTTTTAATCAAGCAGTTCAGTAATTTAAACTCTTCATAGGTGGATACAAGGCTTCATCAGAAGAGCAATTTGGGGATGTATCACTTAATCCAGTGAACTTTACAGAGACCTTTGAAACTGCGACTCCTTTTATTGTCTGAATAAGAACCAACTGTCCTGTCCAAGAACTCTGATGCTTCACATGAATATTACACCCAAAAACCCCAACAGATCTGTGGGGGTTTTGGTTTGTTTGGGTTTTGTTGTTTTGTTTTTTTTTGAGGGGGGGCTGAGTGTTAGTTTTTTAAATAAGCATTCTGATCACAAGTATCTGTGCAAGACTTACATATGTCCAGTTTATCTGAAAACTCCTAAATAGATCATCCTTTGCCATGGGGAGTATATCTCCTAAACACTGCTATTCTGTGCTATCACCGTTTGCGAACAGTTATTTTATAACCTGAGTTGGACCCAGTTGCTCACCTGGTGGTGAACAAGTGACTGTACAAGAAGAATGCAGAAATTTATTTTAAAAACAAGAATTTCTGTTCTTGCAGATATGTTTCTTCATCTACTCATTACTTTCTGCACATGAATGTGCATGTGTAATGTAGGTTTCATTGCTTAAAGAAGTTTCTGGTTAATATACTTTAAAAGCTTCATGAAGGACATAATCGTTAGGCACTTATCACCATATCTGGATGCACTTTCAATAGTTTCTATTAGGTCATTAATAGATAAAAAGAGAGAGAAGAAATCTACCATCCTGCTCTGAAGTACCTTACAGCTGAAAGGAAATGGAGGTGTATTTGGCCAGTCAGCTAAAAAAGGACAAGCTTGCTGCTCCACATCAGCCCAAGCTTAGAGGTACAATAGTCCCTTAGCACATGCAGACATGCTCCAAAGGATTTCTGATAAAAGCTATTTACACAGACAGGCCTCTTTTCTAGGATGTCTTCTCTTCTGATCCAAGAACACTCATCACAGCATTTTATATGAGTACAGGCCACATAATCTGGATAACTGAATCCCATTCCTTGACCATCATATTGATGGGAAAGGTAATTCTCTCAGTAGCTGCATCTCTGTTCTTGTGAGACTTGTTGCCCAGCACCAGGCTGTGGTGGAACTTGACAGTCTTATGGGTAGAATATCAAGCAGGCTTGAACATCCATCTGATGTTATCTTCTGGTGTTGGATTGAGAGAGAGTTATTTTAGCTATATTTCACTGAGACCTCAGCTAAGTTGAATTATTTTGCATCTGCTTCAGGATAATCAGCTTCATAGAGGCAATTATGGCAGACTAGTTGATGCGCAATAACCTGTTGGCTATGAACATACATCTAAACCATTAGACAACTCTAATAGGAAGCAAGATAACCAGCTCATTGGCTAAAAATAAAACCACAGGTGTTTTCCACAGCTCAACTACTGTGCTTTTGCATGTTACCCTAGAATAAGATATCCATGTGTCTAAACCATAAGCAAGATTTTCTTACGCTTTAGAGAAATCAGTCTTTTAGGGGCAAGCAGAGCAGGGTTCAAATTCCACATCTTCCTGTGCAAAATGCTTGTGTTCCCTCGTCCATTTCAGAGCATCAGGAGTCAGATTGTTCAAAACAGCATTTCCCCTCTATCTCTCTCATCTTATATGCTGTATTTATTATTCTTATCATGAAGCTTCCCCTGCAAGATGCTGGACTTGCTGCTCCTTCTGGTGCTGCATTTCACTCATGCTTTTTACTTGGTTGGTTGGTTAACATTTTTAATAAATAAATAAATAAAAAAAGCTTTCACTAGGTTTATATTTCAGAAAACCTTGTGAGCCCTGCTCTCTATTCAGAAAAGCATACAGTATTTCCTACTGTTAAACCACAGCAGGACATTACCACAGCTAGACTGAATGAGCCTGTAAAAAAAAACCACATTTCTTTTATTGTTTCAGAAAATAAAACCCCCAGAATAGCCAAGCTGAACCAGAACCTATCACTAGTCAATAGTACAAATTTGGGGAAAAATATGAAAGTAAGCTAAGTCTACAGTGACACTTCCTTATTACAACATCCAAGTTTTCAGCAATCAGTAGTTTACAGATGTCCTGAGCCAGAGATTGTACCTGCTTCTTCCCACTTCGTAGCACTTAGTCTTTCATGAATATGTCAGGTTTTCTTTTTCTGAACCCACTTATACTTTGGGCTCCTGCAACAATCTGAAGCAGCAAATTTTTCAGTTTCGTTGTATCAAGTTCTTTTCTGCAAGCTGAAAATCCTCCTGTGTTTAACCTTTCCCCACACAGAAGTCTCTATTCCAGTTTCTTTTTTAACAACCCACCTGATTTTTCCTTAGACTACACCCAGACTTGATACAGTGACTTTACCTCACTACAGTCAAAATTGGAAAACAAATTTAGTTCTCCCAGAATTCAAGAAACTTGACATGTGTCTTAAAACTTATAATTTGATGAGAAAGCCTCAAAAAAAGAAAGACACAAATATGTTTAGAACATCCTGGCTAAAGTAGTGAAGTCTATTTTTTTTTTCCCCAAAGGAATGATGGGAATTCTTCTTCAAAATTGTAGATAAATATTCCATGATAGCATAAACTGAAAGGACTAAAAGAAAAAAACTCCCTTGCAATCACTGCTCATGCTACAAAGCCACAGATGAAATACCAGTAATGTAAATGCAGTTAAGTTACTTGGAAGATAATAATTATAATGAGTGAAGGCAGTGGCATATCTCTAGAGCTCTGGGCCAGAGTATGTGGAGCTGGAATACACATTGCTGTGCAAAGATATCTGATGTAGAAGCAGAAATACTAGATTCTCTTATTTATCAATATAATTGTTCACCTTCAAATGTCAAATCAGGACACCACATTCCAGGAGTGACTCAACTGTGCTCAAATGCAGATGGAAAGTATTTCTATAGTTAGCTCCTACTGATGTAATTTAAGGATTTAATATCCTTAGGTATTAGCACTGATGAAAAAAACCCTATTTCAGGAACATCTTATATGATTAATCCTTGTAAATGCATATTTGCCCCCAAACCCAAACAGAACTATTTGAAAACAATTGTGTTTTCCTCTATTACTGGAAATTGTTTCCATCTCTTGAAATCTATTACTCTTCTCTATTTAACTATAGTAAATTTATAAGGTGCATAAAGTATAAAGTGCCATAAAGTGTATAAAGTACCATACTTGGTCAGCAGAGGTAAATAAAGTATTTTAGGAAAAAAAGACAATTCTAACAATGCCTTAACCCATGATGAAATTGTCAATAGTAATATAGAAAAGGTTAGTGTGCAATAAACATTGTATTCTGTTTAGGAAGACAGAACATGGATTTATGTTATATGATGCTTCGTTATGAGGGCTGAAGATATTTTTTTTTTCCCAGATTCAAATTCTGCAAAAATAACAGTCTGAAGACAGAGTATGAGTACTTCAGAACTTAGAAATTCAGCATAATGCAGCAATCCAACAGAGAAAAGGCAAACCTTAAGCTCAAGAGCATTGCCAATTAAAGCTCTATCAGGTACGAAGAGAAGGAAGAAAACTGACACCAAACAAAGTGTGATTTCTTTCTTTTAATTTAAAATTAGTACAGAAAATCTCTCTATTCTAAGAAGCTTGGGCATTTATCCTGCTACCTATCAAATCATGTAAAACCTTTTGCAATTGGCATCCAATGCACTAAACCTTGTTTCTGAGTCTTTAGATAAAATTGAAAGCCAGTGAAATGTCATTCCACCAGAGATTCTAAAAAATCAAAAATTTGCATTTCCTTACTGAAAGTAATGTTTTAGTAGAACCAGAGCAGTTGTTGAGGGGTGGCACCTTTAACACCTATGATGCATGTGTTGAGTATCCAAGTGCAGCACTAACGCTGGAGAAAACCTACAACTAATTTTTTTAAGTATGTACTAAGAGGAAAAAGCAGATGGAACTGCTTACCAAATAAAAGGTAACTATTTCTGAAGAAGCCTCACTGTAAGTCTGAAAAGCTTATATCCATAAAAGCCAAGTGAGACAAAACAAGTGAAATGCATTTAATTCTTCTAGTTACAAGCTATCAACTCCCACATTGCAGGAAAAAATGAACTATTATATGCATATGCAACTGGCAGGTTTTATGCTGGGGTCTGGCTAAAGTTTATCTATTTTGTAATAAAGCCTAGTTAGAAATTTGAGAGCCAATACCAAATTATTCAAACACAAAATACTGGAAGCTTGCAGAAACAAGACGAACAGTCAGAGAAAAAGCCAGAGAAGTCTTTCAAAAACATTATCTGTATCATGAGATTTTAAGCGATAGAGTATCCTAAACCACAGATAATGTAGCCAGTAGAGGAACAGTATAAATAAAGAAAACAAAACAGAGCACATTTATGCATCAGTCATGACCAGGAAAATGGCTGCAAGAAGGAAGAAACTATGAGTAAGGAGAAAAGTCAAAAGAACTGAGATGTGGGACAGGCCTGACAACAGTACTACACACCATCACTTTAGCAGAAAATCTACCTGCCCCTCTTTTCTTATGACAGCCCTGATTTCTGAGCCATCTCTACCCTCAGTGATATTTCTAAAATTACTTTGTGCCATTGATATGTTTTATAATTCAAGCAGAAGTTACAAAATTGGTACAGAATTGAAATAGTGAATGCCACAGCTTGTGCTATACAAAAGGTCAAGACAGCTGGACCTAACAATAACCCCTTCCAGCTTTAATATCCTCAAACCTGTATAGATCAGCTTCTTCAACAGTCTTACTTGAAATAAGAAAGTGAATTTGATTTTACATTAGAGGATGGCTGAGATACAGCCCAGTTTTTTGATGTACTGATTCCACGGGAATTGGGAAAACTATCAGTTCGTTTTATGGATCACTGAGTCTTAAAAGAACTTACATGCAGTGCACCTGCAAGTTCAGCTTTAACACTTGACACACTTGAATTTTTTTATGCTTCATTGGGAGTAGGAAGAAGAGATTGGAGAGTTTTCACATGCTAAAGTCTGTAGGTATCAGGGCTATCCATTCTATCAACTCCACACTAATATTTTCCCATAGCTAACATGCTTTCCATTAACCTCTCCTTAATGATTTTCTAGTGCAAATGTTCATGGCTTTGATGAAGGCATATATAGACTGATATTTCTTTAGCAGTATTTTCCTTTCTAGACTATATAAATTTAGCTCCTTGTGTCTCATCCTTCAATACTTGAATCATTTTTGTGCTTCTATTTGTATCTTTTCTATTTTACTAGTAGTTCATTTGTTACCACAGCGATCTTTTCTTCTTTCTACATGTTTCTCTTCCTGACAAGCCACCTAAATCTCTGGGTCTCAATATGCCATTCAGTTTGACAACTCAGACATACTTTGTCTTTTGCTGCCCTGCCAACACATCTGAACCAGACCCTCTATAATCATCACAAAGGCTGAGAGTTAAATCATTCACAATCACTTAATCATCAGTGCTGAATCTGACAACAGGGGTGACAATTAGTGTGAATTACAGTGGACATTTGCTTGGGAAAAAAGAAGTATTGAGAAGATCTGAAAATAAATTTTCAATCAACATGATTTGGGGACAAAAAAAAAAAAAAGCTGCAACTGAAAACCAGCAATGTATCTAAAAATGAGAACAAATAGATGCGTGAGACATACATTCCCTTCCCACTCTAGGAAATATCTTCATCACTACAGCACCAAAAGTAAATACAATTTAATTAAGGACACATCTGAATCATTGCAACAAAGTATTCAGATTTAGAAATGTTGAAGCATCTTGTTCCTAGAGAGAAATGAAAATGAATCTGCAAAATGCAGTGAAGTTTTGGTCATGTGGATAAAGTTCAATAATTTTCCTTTTTATAAACCCAGGAACACAAGAAGTACCCGAATTCAGTAGAGGACTGAAGACCTGATGTTTTTCTCAGAGCTCTCCTGCCTCAACTGAAAGCCTCCCATGAGCTCATTTCACAGAATAATAATTGCACAGGCACTAGATCAACATGCCAGCACTCCACTGCCTAAACCAAGAGCCTATGATGGAGGAGGATTCTGTGAATTTGCTCACACACCAGTATTTCCTGGAAGATGCTCTGGACTTTTGATTAATAAAGGGAAACATTGAAAATAACACATAATGTAGAAAAAGGTTTTAAAACAAACTAAAGTTAATCTGTGAAATCTGTTGCTTCATGAAAACCCATGAAACAAGATTTTACCAGCACTGAAGAAAAAAAGGGATATTTATATAGATAATGAGGACATCCATATGCTGATTTGATAGCCTATATAAATTAAGAGACATAGAAACATTTATCGCTTTATTACTGGTTCTGAATATGGGATAATGCTGTCCTGAAAGACAAATTGTTTACACCTGCCCATCATTCAGACACACTACTCACTGCAGAATCTTGTTTCACAGATAGCAGTATTAAAAGGACTGTCACAATGGTCAGGCAATGGTCTTTCTCCTTTGAGACAGATCATCTAGCTGGCATACCTCTGGATGGGTATGCGAGGACTTTCTTAACATGTAGATTTGGTCCCCTTACAGATTCACCTAACAGATGACAGCAAAGATCTGTTAATGAAAACCAGACTCAGCCATCTGTACAGTCAGGTAGTAAAGAGTGGCTATAAAATGAAAACATCTAGAAACCATATATGATGAAGCCAGAGAAGTGGCTTCAATCCAGGGACACTGACTCCTGCTATGTCTTACTGCAGTGCAGCATGGATCCATCATACTGCAGACTCAAAGCTTTCTCTTGGCTGACATCTCTGGCTTATGCAGAAGCCTATTCATATCTGCTCAATGAGCCTTCTGGAGGATCAGTGTAACAACTCAGTGGAAGCTGCTCCCTGAAGAGTCCGACATCTCTCTGACAGTGACTCTCCAGAAGAATTCCCACAGCTGTGAAATATAAATACATAATTATCACTGTCAGAAAAACTGTTGTGAGAGTAGTCCTGTAAACACTACTGTGAACTTCCCTTGTGCTCACCACTTGGGCACAGAACTCATTTTTTGAAGATTTCAAAAAAGCAAAAAGAAAAGGAGTAGCCAATGTTTCTGCAATTCCATTGGGGGTAATCTTGTGAGGGCTGCACAGAGTTAAGACATTCAGTAGTCTGTGCCTGGAGACTCCACTGAATCTAAAGTTCATCAGACAGAAAATATTTCTGGTGCTAACTAAATTTCTTTACCTAGATGTTTCCTAGGTAGCACCCAAACAGTGCCTTTCCTTCTTGCCTACTGCATGCTGTAACCTACAAATCTGCTTTACAGGATTGTCTCAGAAAGGCAGAGAAAGAAAGAAAGGAAAGACATGGTCAAATTAATTCAGTTTCAGGCAGGAGCAGCACATATTACAAATTGTATAGCACACTCACTCCTCCATAGCACTGCCCAGATAGCATTGTGAGGGACTAGCATAAGAAGCCAGATCATATACATTAGGCTATGTAGACAGAGAGATGAGAACATCTATATAAATCAGCTTACACAGTACCTTAATTCACAGTGACTGAATGCTAAAACTCTGTATCACCTACTGACATTTAAAAAAATCCTAAGAACCATTGTTCTTTCAGAAGCTCTTATTAATCCATTTTGTAAACAGGCTGTACTATTTTTGTCAGTGCCCCCTTCGCAAAGGGAACTAGGCTGTAGCAGGAGCTGCCAAGATAGATTCACCCTGTAGCAAAATGAAATTGACTGTTTTTTATGGTATTTAATGTAACAAAATGAAATTGACTGGTTTTCATGATATTTAAGGTACATAGCAAACCATCATAAATCCTGCTTTTTGTGTGTATATATTGCCAGACAAGGCACCGACAAACTATATTTTAAATAGCTCAGAAATTGGCCTATTTGTAATGTTTTTAATTTATTGATTGTATTCAAGACTGTTACCAGGCATGTGGGAGGTAATGCTGCTTAGTCCATAAGAAGCCTGAGACCATATATGCTAAGAGGATCTGTGTAGCAGTGGGTATATCTAAATAGTGGGGGTCCTTAGAAGGTGTAGGGTTTGAAGCAGAGGACTTATGTAAAACCAAACCAAATTTCCACAGAGAAGCAAAAAAGTGTTTAGTGAGATGTTTTTATCTCCAGCTCTCTCTTTTTGCTGCGTCACTCAAGCAAATTAAAAGGGAATTAAAAATGGAGGTTCAAGAGGTACAATGACTAAGGGAGGAGAAGAAGTAGGAGAAAGTCCAACAAATTAAAAATTAAGCTGCAAACTGGAAAATAATTTTCCCTATAAAACATAATCGCAGCTCTCCCTGTTGCTATAGTAAATGAAATTTAAATATTTAACTGCATTACAGGAATCACAACACCTGCAGCATGTGCCACCCCTTGCTGAGGAGAGGCAGAGCAAATTTGCAGAATTAAACCAGCTTCACTGCTCACTTCTCCATGGGGTCGCTTAACTCTGTAACATACCCAGCTCTTCTGCTCATGACAGCTGTACTAGGCCCAGGCAGCTGCAGATGGTGGCTCAAATGCCATACAGATGAGGGAGGTGGTACTAGGTGTTTCGGCTAGCGCACGTTATTTTACCTCAGGTATAAGCAGAAGCCAGTGAGACACCAGCCCCTCAAAGAAAGTGCCATGGTCTACTACAGCCATGGAAAGTCATGAATCTCCTGCACATTGCATGACTCAAAAAATCCACCATTGCTTTCATGGCCAGCCACAGAATGGGCATGAGATCATTGATTACCAATAGCCTGTTATTTTCTAAGAAAATCCAATAACCAGAAGTCTTGCTAAAGGTAATGTTAAAAACAGCCACATGACGCATTTAGAAAATCAGGCCATTAACCATGTAACACTCAAGTTTCCTGCAGAGACAGATTGGTTCCTTGAAATGTGCTCAATAGCAGTCTATCTAGTCTGCTTTTCCAAATGGCCTGTGTAAGAGAGTTTCCATCACAGCCCTTGGCAACCAACCCATAACCTAACAGCTCTCATCTCTTTCTGTTCTGCTAAAGTGTTGTCTCTTATTGTATTTATCCTCATCTTACACTCTTGTACTCAGTTTAAAATCACTCCTTTGTGAGACTATTTAGTACCCCCACTTCCCAGAAACCCAAGATTACTTTTCCTACACTTGTTTAATGATTAAATGAATCCCTTTTGTAGTGACCAGAAAGAAAGGCAGCATTGTTCTTTCCTCCATGCTTTGCCACCCAGAAGGGATCAGGGCTGTGCTATGCTTGGCTAAAGGAAAAGCACAGACAAAATACTTCATGCAGCATATATTACTGTGAATATTACAACTGCATCAGTTCAATGCCTACTCCAGGCTTCTTTCCAGGTAAGGTATCCAACTCTCTGATACCCAAAATTCAAGATTTACCAATGCATCCTAAAGGAAGCATAGTTGCATAGTAAAAAAATGCAGCTATCTGTAGCTGAGAAAAGCTTCTACCTGAGTAGACCTCAGCCAGGGAAGACAAAACAGCACACTCCAAGATGAGTTAAATGCCAAAGGAAAAAAGGTGGTTTTCTGAAGCTTGAGTGAAGCCTTTAAGAAGAAACTCAGATCACAGGATAACACAGTGATTCTGGCATTGCCTCATATTGAACTAGAAGCCCAAACTCTCTGGAACCCAGAAGGCCACACAGATTAATGCTCTGGGACACAGAAAAAAACACACAGAGAAACTATTCTGGTATGGGAATCAAAGGTTCTAGCTCCTTCTCTCAAAGTGAAGGATCTATAAACATTGACTACTCATTTCACAAAGAAAGAGCTATAATAAAATTCTAGCCTTTCTTTCTTAGTGGTAAAGGATATCAAGCAAAACTTAACTCATTTTTGCTTGTTGTATCTGTCCTTTTAATACAAAAAGCACTCCCTAATTCTGAAACACCTACTACACCTACCCAACCCCTCCTGCCCTCCCCCTTTGCTTTTACTCTTATAAAACCAGGTGTCCATACTCAAACAAAGTCCTGATGAGCTAACAGGGTCTCTAAATATTTACCTACAATCTTTGAGTGCCTTACCTCACTAAAATGTACCCCAAGGTGCCCATTGAGTAGATCAAGGATGAAATCATGCTTAAAAAAGAAGATATATAACTCAGTTATGTCTCAGCTGCAGGACAAGTGTGCTGTACGGTAGCTACTGATTATCTACGTTTGGCAAGGCAAGGCCTGCTCACTGAATCACAGCCCTTTCACAATCTGTGCTACTGTGCACTCAGGGCTTGGTCACACAAGAGCACAGCTCATGCATGCTTAAATAGAAGGGTACTCCTGCCATAGTCAGTGAGCAGCTTCCCTGCAAGGAATTAAAGGCTAGTATGTATTTAAAAGCTTTGTTGTATCTGGGTAAATGTGCCTCATGCCTTGAGGGCTTCTGCTTTCATTTCACAGTGATGAAAACTGGAATAACTCCACTGACATTAGTGCCATTACTTTAGTTTATAATGCTGTGCAATAATGCCATAACTCAACTGTATTAAGTGCTCTGCACTTCTGAGGATACCTTTGCCAGAAATGTTAAGATTTTGCAGAACTGACTGTTATATGGGGCAACAGAGAGATTTCCATCTCTGTAATATTAATTTGTTGGCTTCTATTGTCATGGCCTGGAGGAACCATATTTCAACTGAGATACTCATAAATTCCCTAATATGTATACTCCTTTCCTTTTCAGTGCTTGAACTGAATACATTTATAAAGCAGATAATACTTTAATTGCAAAAAACATTCCCCACAAGCGGACATGTGTTACTGTTCTGGTTTGCTGGGATGCTATTTGTTTCTTCCTAGTTAACAGGTTTGGTTGTTGAAAGAAATATTGAACAAGGAGATCTTGGGCCATCTAGTGGTTCACAGGGAAAACTGCATCTTCATGCCATCTGTTTTGGTGGTGAACTGACGGCAATAACAAGAGAAGAGCTGATAAGGAGTGCTACAGGTGAAAAGTTTCACCTATTCCAACCCTGCTAGGTAAGGAGCTCTTGGCCTCCGTCACAAATGTTCAGTTTCAGCTTTGCATGTGTCGCTGCCCAACATTCATCACCACTATCAAAGGACAGTGACAGGTACCAGGCAGGCTAGAGGAACACATGAGTGTGATCATTTGCCCTTTGCAGCTGTTCACAGATTGTGATAGAACAGACCTCTCCTAACTGGGGGGGAGGAAGGGGAAGTAAAAATGGAGGACTAGTCTTGTGATTAATGGGATAGAAAGCCAAACGTGGATTTATGCCTCCATTTTCCTTGCATGGTTAATGGCACATACTAAAAATTACAATATGGAAATGCTGCTTCCACAAGAAGTGTCTCTTGAGTAGAGAAGCAAAGAAGATGAAGTGTAGCTGCTGTAGTCAGATATGCACCATTCAAATCCTTATTCTTGTCGACCTAAGTGCAAATAGCTTGGCTAACAGTGATAATTTTGCAGTCTGTTAAATGCTTTTCTAAGGGCATTGTTTTGTATGGCCTAAAGCTAGACTACAAAGGGATTCTTTCTGAACTCTGCATCTTGCAGGCAACACTTAATATTTTTTTTTTTTTTCAGACTGCCCAACTGATATCAGAGCTTTGCTGTGCCAAGCGTTGAGCAAACCTATAAAAGAGAGCCCCAAATATATAAAAGGTCCAAATTAAAATTCAGAAAGAAGCTGAGGTGAAAGGAAAGGTAACTCATGTGTAGAAACAGACAGTATAAGAAAATAACACAAGACAGAGATCAGTAAGGAGGGCAAATAAATAAATGAAACCGAATGTCACTCCTATGTCCACCCTATCTCTAAAAGACTCTCTGAAGCTCCCCAGGCTCAGACTGTTGCCCTTTGGATTTTTTGCAGTACAAGATAAAGCACAGGCTCTCTGATTTAAATGCCTTGTTAGGGAAGAAACAAGTACACTTCCCTCTTGATTGTAAATTNGGCAAATAAATAAATGAAACCGAATGTCACTCCTATGTCCACCCTATCTCTAAAAGACTCTCTGAAGCTCCCCAGGCTCAGACTGTTGCCCTTTGGATTTTTTGCAGTACAAGATAAAGCACAGGCTCTCTGATTTAAATGCCTTGTTAGGGAAGATCTATGCACTATAAGAAGTGAAAAGGTTTTTATTAAGATTGCAACTTTGCAGTGCAAAGTTAGAAAGTGGCAGAATGATGGCAGTACACAGAATTTCGGTTCAGTCCTCTTGTGTCTCTATTATGGCACACTTAGGTTTCTTGATTGTGTGCTATAATTCTCAGCAGCCCTGTGACATATTGCAGACATGGGTTGAACTGATCATCAAAATTATGCATGGCAACTAGCAGAGAAGCTGTCAGCTACTGGAGAGATCTACAACAAATTCAGTAACACCAGTGAAAATAGATACCCGTAGTCCACCTGATAAAGGTTAAAGTTATGATCAGTATATATGCACAATTTTCCAAAACTGTATTTGTGGGTCTAAAGTCCTCTAAAGCCAGTAGGGAAGACCTATGCCAAGTAAGTGATCAATGTGCCTATCAGATGGTGCATAGCCTAATATGTAAACATGTTTGGAGACACTTAGCAAATGCATCACACAGTGACAGACCATATGGTTCTGTGTAAAGGAAAGCATAGTTAGTGTACATTGAATTCTGGCTACCAGATGAAATGCTGTGGTCGTTCTTTGCCCAGGAACATCCAAATGCTGTGCTGCTTGGTATTTGCCATTGACAAAGTAAAAATACTCAAATAGTGGTTCCCATACTAATTCAAGTCTGCGTCAAGGAAGACCAAAGATGCATAGGCTGGAAAAGGTAGGCAGAGTAAAGGTGAGCAGTGATAGCCAATTCTGCCAGAGCTGCTGCGTTAGGAAAGCAATTGGTACAACTTCTCTTAAGGGCTATTTGTTCCTGGAGCAAATAGGTCTCAATGTGTTTATTCTCTGGCATAATGCACAACAAGGCATCCCTGAATTCCCAACTGATCAGAGATTTACATTTCCAGCAAGTAATTTTAACATATGTTATTGTATTTAAATGTTGCTATATGTAGATTGATCTTCACCATGTTAAAAACCAGAATGAGATGTGAGAGATGGAACATATCTATCTTATTAAGACTATGGAGTCCAGATTGATGGTAAATACCTTAGAAATACAGTAGTGCTGTGCAAATCAAAGTACCAGACTTAATTTCAGAGAGAAAGTATTCTGTGTAGTAGGAATGTTTAAAAGGGCTAAGACACATCATGACACAGACCTAAAAGAAAAAAAGTGATTGCACCTATGCAGTGTTTTGTGATTCAATTACAGGAAAGCTACTTGAGGAAGATAATAAGCTTTAAGATGTTAGATATAGTAAAGGATCAGATTATTCAGAATTATTGCAAAGAATAACATTATCAAGAAGTGTGTTGTAACACTGAATGTCCCTGCTAGGATCAGATCACTGAACACTGGACAGGAATGCTCTACTCATATGCTCACATGGGTAGAAGTACTCCTACCCATTCAAACTGTAACTATCCATGCCTACTCAGGGGTTATGTGAGGAAGACTTGTGCATATCCTTATTATTGATATATTGCCCTTTCCTTGTAACTTCAACTTGAGTACTTTGCTAATCAGTTTCCAATAATTTCAAATAAGCACCATGCATCACACAAAACTGAGTGAGGAGTTTGAGAGGGAAAGATGTGTCTATGAATGTTCAAATAAGTGCACTGAAGGGCAATTTCTGCATCTCTGAGGGAGAAAAGAAGGTTGTTTGTATACATGTGAGCATCTAATTTTCCATAAAATTATAAAAAAAAACCCAAAAAAACAACCCAAACCAAAAAAACCCCACACTGGAGAAAAGGAACCCAAAATTGCTCTATTAGAAGAGGATAACCAAGACCCATTTCTTCATCAAAACTGTTTTTTCTTTCTTCTTGTAAAAGTATAAACAGCATTATGTGTTGCTTTGTGATACTTTTTTGCCTCTTCTGGAATATATGAAGCTCCTAAGAACAGAATGGAGAGAGTGGGATCATGTTGGTTTACAAATGCATCAAAAAAATATTGCTTATGAACATCAGAAACAAGAGAGATGACAGTGTTTCCTGACGTCAGGTGAATGGGCTGGCTCCACACTGCTACTTGTTTCAGGTGAAGAAATGAGGCTTACTCCTACATTATCCTTTAGGGAAATCTGTAGATACTGCTTTTTCATTTTCATTGTTTTCTTCTTCTCTTTCCTACCCTCCTGGAGCTTAATGACATTCAAGGCAGCAGTCTGACTATTGATCCATGGAGCAAAGATTCTGCCCAGTTCTTCCATGGTGTAACCTCATGCCAAAATTTAACCAGTTCATCTAGCTACTAAAACTCCCCTTTTGGCTCTCTTCTTCTTCTTTTTTTTTTT
>NDXB01019881.1:19504-33641 GCA_002631895.1 Agapornis roseicollis | reverse complement strand
TTTTTGTGTTTTTTTTCATTATTTTTTTTTTTAAAAAAAAAAAAAAAAATAAGAATTATTGAAGGCATTGAAGGGGAGAGATCTGCAGCAGACCTGAATGTCAAAACTTGGTTTCTCTCCCTGATTGTGCTCTGATTTACTGTGTTACCCTGCAAACAGTGTGGTGAGATCTCCCTATGCCTTGCCTGCTTCTGCTCTGTAAACTGGAAGTAATTAAAAACACCTGTCTCATGGGAATGCCTTACACTGGTACTTAATGGATTAACATTTGTAAAGCTCTTTGAATGCCTTAGAAGTGGGTCTATACAGAAATTCAAAGTGTTGTTATTCTTGCAGGATAAACAGGCATTTCTCAAGGTCAATCCTGCTTTATTCACAGTATGTGAAAGATGATAAAATGTGGGGATAGATACATCACTATAATTCACATAGAGCAAAGCCTGATGGTTTTCTTGTGCTTCTCAGACCATCATCCTGCCTTTGACATCTACTCTTTATATCTTAGCCTGACAGCAAAAGTCCCAGTGTAAGGGTAACTTAGGATCTAAAGACACAAATGCATGGTTTTTGAAATTCTGTGATAGGTTTTGGAGAAAATCGATATCCTGGTTAGAATCTAGAACAAATGTGTGTTTTTCTTCATGCATTGCACATGCCAAGGGAAAACAACTTTAAAAGGTGTTTTCCCCATGGCTGTGGAATGATGTGATCTTTTCAATTGCAGGTGATAGTCTCTCCTAGCCTCTGGCACCAAGAGCATTTTCAACTCTGGCCGTCAAAGCTGTCTCTTAGCTCTGACTGTAAGGGCTGTTACACTTTACAGATAACTTGGATCAGAAATTTTATCCTTTATCTGTTTGTATGTAGATTATATATCAGGTTTGTCTGCTGTACAGAGAACAGGGAGGCCTTCACACAATCTCTCAAGTATGTAACTGGGACCTCTTAACAGAACAAATATGTAAGTAGCACAGAGGTCTTCAACATGCATGAAATCATACAACTACAAAAAAAGGCAGGTAGTGTATCATCAGACCATGAACCAGCTTATGAATTCCCTTTACTTTGGTGAGGGAAATGAAAGACATCCAAACTAAAACCAGGTTATCCTATTCATGTGCCATGTGGCCCTTGCCAACAACACAAATTTGGAATACATCTTTTAAATGTAGGAAGGGCTCTTTTTCCATCTCTGTTCTAATTCTTCTGTTGCCTTCTTCTTCCCTTACAAGAATCAGTCCATTCTGTTCGTAATTCTGCTTAATTCAGGCAGATGAAGTGAGTCAAGTCCTTTTTTGTTATTTATAACAGACGTGATATTTCGTTAAAATATTGTAAGCAATCACAAAACCACTGGTAATCTTAGAACAAATAAGACAGTTGTGGTTAAGAGCCTAAAGTAAGTGAAATAGAACAATCTCAGGCTGAGAAAATAACAACTATGAGGAAATCTTCAGATTTGAATTTGTTTTCATCCTTTAAATAATAATAAAATATAGAGAGATATGAACTTTCAAATAAATAAAAATTGTATATACACCAAGAGAAAATGAGAAAGTTTTCCCTGGTTTTAGCAGATATTTAGATTCACTATATGGAGTTGCATCCTGTAAGGCAGACTAATACAGCTAGTTGGTCTTGTACATACAAGAGTTAGAGGTCAGAATGTTAATTTGCCCCTTCCCCCTTGCTCCTCCCTCGAGATATACTAAAAAGACTCCCATGAGTTCTTTTCAACAGTAACAAGCAGTACAACCTGATGTAATATTTGATAAAGGTACAAGCCAAGATGCAAGACTTTGAAGATATATTTAAATCTTTATTGACATAATTTCAACCATTTCAATAACATACAAATAAAAGGAGGCTGTCTTTGCAGTTGACCTTGACACGCTTGTGAGGTGGGCTGATGACAACCTCATGAAGTTTAACCATGACAAGTGCAAGGTCCCACACCTGGGTCAGAGCAATCCCAGGCACAGCTACAGGTTGGGCAGAGAGGAGATTCAGAGCAGCCCTGCAGAGAAAGACTTGGGGGTGGTGGTCAATGAGAAAATGAACATGAGCCAACTTCAGTGTGTGCTTGCAGCCCAGAAAGCCAACCGTATCCTGGGCTGCATCAAAAGGAGCATGACCAGCAGGTCAAAGGAGGTGATCCTGCCCCTCTACTCTGCTCTCATGAGACCTCACCTGGAGCATTGTGTGCAGTTCTGGTGTCAAGGACATGGAAGTGTTGGAACAAGTCCAGAGGAGGGCCATGAGGATGAACAGGGGACTGGAGCATCTCCCATATGAGGACAGGCTGGGAAAGTTGGGGCAGCCTGGAGTNGGGCCATGAGGATGAACAGGGGACTGGAGCATCTCCCATATGAGGACAGGCTGGGAAAGTTGGGGCTGTTCAGCCTGGAGGAGGCTGCGTGGAGACCTCATAGCAGCCTTCCAGTATCTGAAGGGAGCCTATAAGGATGCTGGGGAGGGGCTCTTCATTAGGGACTATAGTGACAGGACAAGGGGTAATGGATTCAAACTTAAACAGGAGAGGCTTAGATTGGATATAAGGAAGAAATACTTTCCTGTTAGGGTGGTGAGATGCTGGAATGGGTTGCCTAGGGAGGTTGTGAATGCTCCATCCCTGACACTGTTCAAGGCCAGGTTGGATGAAGCCTTGTGTGGCATGGTTTAGTGTGAGGTGTCCCTGCTTATGGCAGGGGGGTTGGAACCAGATCATCTTAAGGTCCTTTTCAACCCTAACTATGCTATGATTCTATGAATAAATGAATACTGCCAGTGGTGAGTTTGGGTTGTTTTTTTGAGTGATATACCATGAAACATTTAGTTGTGACCTTGACTTAATTATAGGAGTGGAAAAAGAACAAGCATTCTAGTGTTTTACCAAATTCATTGTTTTTGTTAACTGCTCATATACAAGCAGATTAAAAAGTATACTGCAGAAAGAAAGTACATATTGTGAGTAAAACAGATCTGATTAGGAGATAACTAATAAACATGTCTATAGCTTAATTATTATGGAAAGCCTGTTGACTTCAGTCAGGAAGCTTAAATCCTTAACACGCATTAAATGTAGCAACACAGTGTACTCTAGGTCTTGGATCCAATGAGGAAATAATTATTATTAGTACTCTAGGGTCCTATTCCGGCTGCATGCTGGTTTTGCGAAGGAGTTATTCCACTGACCTCATTGAATTTGCACTAGAATCAAGTTTGTTCCCTCTTATTGCGTATTTTGATACATTAATAAGTGTTTAGTTTAGGGGGAGAGCATTGCTGAATTTCAGTCTCTTTTAAACTGTGGGATTCAATGACTAACACAAGCTAGATCCTGGTCACGTAAAGCATTATGCAGCACGAGTTTAACAGCACAGTGTTAAAAATGAGTCACTTAATTAACAAAGACAGGGATTGATTAGCATAGAACAGAATAAATGGTACACAGCAAAAATATTTCTCTGCTATTTTCTTTCAATTTATTTCTCACTTTAAATTGCATGGATTAGGGAAACCAGGCTAATATATTTCACCATGCAGTCCCAGCCTGAATATTGTGGTAAGAAATAACAGTGTAAGTTAAATATGCAACAAGTGACTCTGTAGATACTTATTTAGATTTGTTAGGTGAGTGTTCTTTGGCAGGGGAATTTTAAGTCAGCTGATGGCAACTCATAGAATTCTCAAAGGTGAAATATATTCTCTGCTGTTTATCTTTTTGGGTGCCAGCCATTTCTCTGGAGAAAACATCAGGTGTGTTAACATGGAAATAAGGAAATATTCCAAACTTACAGTATTATGTAAAAAAACTATTGTATATCCCGTTTCTGACTATCAAGGCTGAGTATTTTCTTTTTCTTCTAATTCTTAACTTACAGATTGCCTTTAATATTCAAAGTATTGTATTCTGCCTTGCACTTCTTGTTTTCTGTCATATCAGCTAGTTGACACATTTCTTCTGCTATTCTTCTATTAAACCAAAAAGCCTGGCTATTAGCAGGCTTTCCCTTTCCTGCATCTGCGGTTTTCATTGCTGCTGCCTCTTTCACTGATCATCTCATTAGTGGTGACAGCTCACTGAAAACATTCTTTTAAATGTCAGCAAATTCTGTGTACTGCCTTTTTGATGTCTCATGTTTGCATTATGAAGAAAACAGGACCATGATCAAAGCATTTTGAATCTTCTTTCCCCCACACCCTCATCTTCCCCCCCCCTTTTTTTTTTTTTTTTTTTTTTTTTTTTTTTTTTTTTTTTTTTTTTTTTTTTTTTTTTTTTTTTTTTTTTTTTTTTTTTTTTTTTTTTTTGTTTTACCTGGGTTTATAGGGAAATTCCTCTATTCTCCACTCTGCATCAGTTCTCCACCTCTAAAATGGAGACAATAATGGTGAACAAAAGAAGGGAAAGGTTAAAAAAGCTAATGGATTGTTTCAAACTACAGGAGCTATGAAAGTACTATATATGAAACAAAAATGCACATCACAACTGACATATGGCAGCCAACCATAACAGAAATTCTTGGACTCAGATAATGAAGTGCTGCAAGACAAAGACAGAAGATACAGTAACTTGCAAACTTCCACATGCTGCACAAAGCTGAAGCCACACTGACCAGTCATCTTTTTAAAAAGTAAAATGCTGTCAGTTAGTGAATGGTAATAAGAACACGAACAACTGCTGCTGATGAGCTTATTATAGACTCTGATGTATATACCCAAAGGAGAATTACAGCAAAAGAGAATGCGATTAGAGGCAGCTGCCAGAACTGGAGGGTAGATAGTTATGTAGGAAATTAGGTGAAATGAAATGAACTAGCCCAGCTGGGATAATATAATGGTATATGCTTTTGCAAAGTTTATAAATAAAACATTGAACTATTATTGCACTTCCAGGGTGTACAGATCCCAGGGAATTTAATATAACATAATGCACATGTGGGGGCAAAAGGGAAGGTCATATACAAAAATATGATGCTGGAAATGGCTTTCATGTACCCAGTACAGGGGGAGGAAAGAAAAAAAACAAAACACCAGCATTCAAAACCTGACTGTTGTTTTTCTCTCTAAGCCAAAATTCTGATCAGGACTTGGGCACAAAAAATAAGTTAGACTTCTAACAGAGTCATTCAAATGACAGGAGGTAGATGCATCACTTCATTTATTACTGTCTTTAAAAAGTTTCTAGCTGTCTTTCAATTTTTGTCACTATCTCAGTCATTGGAGCTTGATGTTGTTTTCATTTGCAGTTGACGCAAACCTTCCCAATAAGCAGGAGAAGCCATCCAAATAATGAGAAGGGTCTTGCTGAACACACACAAACATTTGTAATTTTAAAAGCAGGTTTTCTTTCTTTAACTCCTGGCATTTTGAAAGGAAGGAGAAACTCAATAGTATATGTTCCAAATGGAGCAGGTGAGTATTTGATGAATGTACAGAACATGAACACAGTACAGAGATATCCTGTGGATATCTCCTGTGGAGTGTCTTTGATGTAAATGTGACCTCAAAGTGCTATATAATTTTAAATTGGATAGAAGAATGAAGAAATTAAAGATCAGGCAGGTGAGGAAGTTGGGCAATATTTTTCAGCTGATAGGATGTAAAGATACAGACAAGTTTTCAGCTCTCACATGATAATAGAGAAAGGTCTTGCACTGAAGCAGTATCGAGAAAGTTTAAATTAATAAAAAGTATATCGAGGGAAAATCTGAATGTATTTACAAAATGTGTGTATAAAACCTCTGAAGGTTTTGCATAGTTCATTGGAAACCCTAAGAAGGCAGGGGAAATACCAAAGAAAGGCAGAAGAAAGTTTGATACTGTTCCAAAAAGATTTTAAGAGGTGGCAGAAAAACTGGATGTCTGTACAAATTAAATAGTTATCTCTTTTCCAATCTATCATGCAAGCAACTTTATTTTCTGTATCTGTTTCTATGGGTAGGTTTTGGTTTGGTTTTGTGTGTTTGCACACATTCCTTCAAGCAGGAACTGCCTGTTGATGAGTTTTGTTGGTCTTTTGAATGACTATTTACACAAAATTGATTCATCTATGTTTACATGCTTGGCTGTCACTCTTCAAAGTCTTCAATGACTCCATTATTGCTGACTTCAAATATTTGCCCTTGTAGGTGAAGGAGGGCATGTTCCCTATTCTTACTGTATTCCTGCAACCTAGAAATACAGCTGGAGAGAGGGACTTGCCTTCAGTTAGTTTACCTTTTTGTAACAGTTCTTTGACCATCTGACAGCTGCCTCTGTATTGCAGCAGACAAGATGTAATACAAATAAACTTTTTACTCTGAATTCTGCTTCTGCTGCGTAGTGCGCAGTACTTCTAAATGCTGCATGGAGCAAGACGAGTTACATCTGTTATGTTTTGAAGCTCTTCTACTAGGGGAAATGAATCTCTGGCATTCAGTTACATAGACTGATCTGGCTTTATATAAGAGATCTATTTTCCAATTAGTGTTTGGATTATTATCTATAGCGTATTTGATGCTAGGTATCTGAATGTTAGCTCCGAAAGCTTTGTAATATTTACAGATATCTTAGCAATTTGCACTACAACGGGGAAATGGGTATGGTCTACTCTAATGCTGAAATGGCTCAATGCATTTGCTTAGCTCCACTAAAAATAAGTTAAAATTAATATCATAACAGCAGCAAGGAGGATAATTTACAGGGCATGTTGACAGCAGACTTCCCTGATATTTTTTCCATTTTTTTTTTTTTAAGGAGAAAAAAACAACACAACCCAAAACATAATGACCATCAGAGTCCATTTGTCCTCCAGCACTATGAAGTGACTTAGCCTGTATTTACAGCTTTTCATGTACAATTAACCCTTTTAAACCAGCTGGCAAAAGCCTGTGCAAAGCTCTGCATTATGCAAGACCAAGCATAACGATTGACCCAGCATGTTGCCAACCCCTGGCTGTAAGATGATGGCATAAAAACAGCTCTGCTGAAAACCAGAGCATCATTCTCTCATTCTCTGATGAGTAACTGGCTATACAGTGACAAAGAGACTCCAAGAAGGGCTCAGTATGTGCTCTGACACTTTCATTAGCCTGCTACCACAAAGATGGAACCTTGCATAGCATTTACAGAAAGAGGCAGACAGGGCAGCCTGTCATAGTCCACAGATGCATCCTACTGCAGCATGTGAAGGACTGCATTCTCAGGTTTGTATGTACATCACCTCCAGAGTCTAAGTAAAAAACCCACTCGATTTGCTCTTCCCTGAGTAAGGCATCAAGGTACCAGATTGTCACACGCTAGCTTGCAAGTGTGATTAAAAGCACAAATGGAAACCTTCCTCATTCCTATCACTCTCTGGTCTGGCTCAGGTTTCCTGTGATAATAATGGAGTTTCCAATGGCATTAGTCATTTCTTTACATTCAGGGAGTTTTGACTGGTAAAGGCATAAAAATAAGCAAGATACAGTACAGATAAGGAGTAGGTAACAATTTTCCAAACAATTCCTCTTGTACATTTTCACTGCAAATGTCACTGTATGAAATAACTATATAATCAAGGCACAAATAAGTAGAGAGCTCAGAATAAACACAACAGCCCACTTACTGCAAGATACAAATCTTGTACTTACTGAACTGTAAAGAGTGTGCTGAACACTACGGAATGGACCACCTGCAGTAAGATAAGTTGGTTTTCTTCTGGTGATTTAGTTCCACATGGTGTGGTTTCTTAAGAGGAGGGAGGAAGGAAGGTAGAAGTAGTAGAAAAAAGAGAAAAGAACAGAGCTTTCCATCATAAGAGGAGAATGAAATGCATAAACTAGTGAAAAGGCAATCCAGCTAAGACATTCAGCTGTGAGACACTTTCAGTGCAGGGAAAACCCCAGATTTTAATCTACTTGGCGATTTCAGACTTAGACACTAACAGTCCTTTTTGTGGCCCAAAAAGGGGCATCTTTTATATTTTTTTTTTTTTTGGCCTCTTCAAGCCACTTGAAGAAGATGCTCTCAATAGCTCATCGAATCTTTTGGCACCTGAACTTCAGACAAGTCTCTATTCAGATTGAGTCCCATTCCTCATCTGTTAATGTGCAGCTTCCAAGGGGACTATGACCAACTACATGAACTGCAGTAAGCTCCAGAGTAACAGAGAAGATGAAACTGACTTCTGGAGAGATGTTATATGGAAAGAGATTTAAGAAAACCACGTGTCTTAGTTCAGCTGAACTCCGCCTTCTAATAATTGTGTTCTCTTCAGATTTTGCTATTGGGTTTAAACTGGTGAGCTACATAGTTCAAATCCTCTGTCAAACACATTAATGTAGTGATGATGCATTTGTGCCCAGAGTCGTTTATACTATGCTACATAGTAATATAAAATTTAGAAGTTAACCTCAAAATCTGAATTGTTAGGAAGCACAGAAATGATTCAATTACAACAGTTCTGTAGACCTCAGGAGCAGTATGAAAGTACACCACCTGGAAAATAAACCTTATAAATGCACTTAGCTTGCTGTTTCCCCTAGCTACATAAGATATCTGTGGGAGTTTTGTAACAAAATACTTGCTAGTTTTGAGTTTAGGGGAGTCAAGGAAAAGTAACTGGAAGAACTGGTTAACTATCAAGGGTAAAGAACAAAATTTGAATATATTATTCAGGAGGGGGCTCACTAGAGCATGTACTTCCATGTCCACAACTAGCTAAAGACCCCAAGAGTTAAAGCAAATTTTCAGTGTCTAACTTCTGGGATTTCACATTGTTCTACTCCAGTTCAAGTGAGACAATCTGCCACATATTTTTGGTAGATCTTATTTCATGTCTAGTACTTGTACACATGAATTTGATTTAGAGCTTGTCTAGAGTTTCTGTATTTCTCAGGAAAAACATCTCTTCCTCTGCCACTGAAGTTTGCTATTATTCCCTCAATTCTGCTGCTCTATGGAGGGGTCTTGCAGTACTTTCTATTTGATTTGGGGGTGTCATGGGACAGGAAATAATTCTGAAGTGACTAATATTCCTGCAGTACAACAGACAACAAAACATACTCTCTAAGCAGTTTCTTACTCCTAGATCACAGCCTGCATTTATAAAGTATCATGTGTAAAATGGAAGACCCCTCATAAAGCATTACTAATTTGGTTGTGACTGCATAAGCCTGTGGCACCACCTAGCTGCAAACACATGGGTTTTGTTTTTTCACTTTGAAAAACACCTTTTCAGTTCAGCTAGCACTGAATTAGCTAACTAATAAAAATAGTTAGCCCACTTAAGGGCTAACTATTACTACAAATCTACTTATCATCTGAGCTATGGTTCTCCAGATCTGTTCCAACTCTTCTGCATGTGTTGGCTTGTCTCACTGATTGGTTACAGGATGATGCATTAGTGCTTAAGTTATGTGAGCTGACTCAGTGGAAAGAGCTCAGCTGTCTAAGGCTCATTTCTAAGTATAAGATTGCTCATTTGAGCCAAGTTCCTAATGCATGTGCTGAAGTTATTTGTCTGTTAAATCACAAATTTATCACCCCAACAGAGAAAAGCAACAACAACAACAACAACAAAAAAGAATCTAAAAGAAGCATAATAAATAAATAAATACTTATTTTACTGTAGGAATTAGAGTTGCATTTTAAAAGAAATGTTAATGAATAACTGTACCAAACTGTGCTATTTTGTGGAAACTAGAAGAACTTTTTTCTTTGGATCAAATTTAGCAGTTTCCACTTGTCAAAAAGGGGTAAAAATATTAAGCTTTCCAAATTGTCTTTCTATTTTTTCCTGAAACCTCTCAAAAACATAACAAATCTATTTTTTAATAAAATCAAACAGCCACATTTTTCAAGTTTAAATGAAAAAGCAAACACAGAAATGAAACAGTTCCCTTAAGAGGGGCACCAAAAGAAACATTCTTACTCTGTACAAAATGGTATTTTGTATATTTTCTTTAAATAGATATTAATTTCTATGTTAATCTAAGCCAACATATCTTCCTTTTCTGGGACATGTCTAACAGCCACTGAACAAAATCAAATACCCTATTATTTAGCCAACTCCACAGTGCAGGCTGGAGATACATCAGGATATATTAATACCTTCATTGTTCTTGATACATTTCCCTAAAACCTTGGCATAAAAGAAGTAGAATTTGACATTTACAAAATAGGTCATTTATGAACTTGATGGCCTTGCATAGGCTTACAGTCAGAAATATGCTTGAGTAATAATAGAAAGGTCTTCATGATCGCGTGACCATTTTACCATTAATAGTTATTATATTTGACTAAAGAATTGAAACCTGATGTTTTTCTTTGTTAGTGTTCATTTCTGGCAGAGTTTAGAAAAATGCCTTTGATAAAGATGCAGTACCTACTTGAGAGAACAGAGAACAGTTTGGGGGTCTACTTTTTCTTTGAAATGGCATTTTAGACATGTCAGCTTTCTTGTCTTTTTGCAATATGGATTCAAGATTCATTTATGTCATTGACCAATATTACTGGTGCAAAATTAGACTTGCCAACTGTACAGACTTTTCTTTCTGTATCATTACCAAAGGTCCTGCAAAAAAGTTCAAATGCCAGCATTAGCACAGAAGGACCTGTGCTTTCTCAGCATACAGTGAACTCCTTCACACATGTCCTCTGATAGGTGGGGAGACCTCACATAAGTCTGAGTAAAACTCTGCATGTGTGAACAAAGAACTACAGCCAAGCAAATCTGACAGGCTAAAGCATCTCAAGGGGAAGTTAAACACTTAAACATTTATTAAAGGTGCCTGAAAAGGTATTGAAGTGTTTCTGGCATTAAGACCTGCCTTTCTACACACACTCTTCGCCACTATTCAGAACATACACAGCTGCTTCTGCTGTATGGCTAGAGGTTGCTGCATAACTCTGGAATGGTTTGTCATTTCACCCTAGAAAAACAGAATTCACATTTAGAATCATAGAATAGTTAAGGCTGGAAGGGACCTTAACATCATCCAGTTCCAACCCCCCTGCCACAAGCAGGGACACCTCACACTAAACCATGTCATGCAAGGCTTCGTCCAACCTGGCCTAGAACACCGCCAGGGATGCAGCATTCACAACTTCCTTGGGCAACCCATTCCAGTGCCTCACCACCCTTACAGGAATGAACTTCTTCCTTATATCCAATATAAACCTCCCCTGTTTAAGTTTGAACCCATTACCCCTTGTCTTATCACTATAGTCCCTAAGGAATAGCCCATCCCCACCAACCTTATAGGCCCCCTTCAGCTGCTGGAATGCTGCTATGAGGTCTCCACGCAACCTTCTCTTCCCCAGGCTGAACAGCCCCAACTTTCTCAGCCTGTCTTTGTACAGCAGGTGCTCCCGTCCCTTGATCATCCTTGTGGCCATCTTCTGGACTTGTTCTGATAGTTTCATGTCCTTTTTATGTTGAGGACACCAGAACTGCACACAATGTTCCACATAAGATCTCATGAGAGCAGAAGGGCAGGATCACCTCCTTCGACCTGCTGGTCATGCTCCTTTTGATGCAGCCCAGGATATGCTTGGTTTTCTGGGCTGCATGTGCACACTGAAGCTGGCTCATGTTCATGTTCTCACCAACCAACATCCCCAAGTCCTTCTCTGCAGGGCTGCTCTCAGTCTTCTCTTTGCCCAACCTGTAGCTGTGTCTGGGATTGCTCCGATCCAGGTGTAGGACCTTGCACTTGGCATGGTTAAACTTCATGAGGTTGGCATCAGCCCACCTCACAAGCGTGTTCCCTCTGGANTTGCCCAACCTGTAGCTGTGTCTGGGATTGCTCCGATCCAGGTGTAGGACCTTGCACTTGGCATGGTTAAACTTCATGAGGTTGGCATCAGCCCACCTCACAAGCGTGTCAAGGTCCCTCTGGATGGCATTCCTTCCCTCCAGCGTATCCACCGAACCACACAGCTTGGTGTCATCGGCAAACTTGCTGAGGGTGAACTCAATCCCACTGTCCATGTCAGTGACAAAGATGTTGAACAAGACTGGTCCCAACACTGATCCCTGAGGGACACCACTCGTTACTGGTCCTCAGTAACGGACACTGAGCCATTGACCACAACTCTTTGCGTGAAGCCATCCAACCAGTTTTTTATCCACCAAGTGGTCCACCATCAAATTGATGTCTCTCCAATTTAGAGACAGGGATGTCGTGTGGGACAGTGTCAAACACTTTGCACAAGTCCAGGTAAATGATGTTAACTGCTCTACCCCTTTGCATCAGTTCCATAGCCCCATCATAGAAGGTCAGGCAGGAGATTTCCCTTTAGTGAAGCCATGCTGGCTGCCACCAAGCACCTTGTTGGTTTTCATGTGCCTTAGCATGCCTTCCAGGAGCATCTGCTCTAAGATTTAATTTAATAGTATAAAATAATAGGAGAGTAAAGAACTTTGCTAGAGCACAGTCATATAAAATACTGAGAATAATTTCTTCCTATCCTAAAAAAAGAAGGAAGGGTTTTATTCAGGGAATTAAGAGAGTTTTATTTCCCTTTCATACCTATTCCTGCAGGACCTCATGCAACATGGTTGCTTCTGATGAATTTGAATAGCCCTTATCTGGACAACAGTTGCATCTGTGCTGATAAATACTATATGTTAATTATAGCCCAGTCAAGCGGATGAGCTTCAGAGATAAGAATCAATTAGACAAGAATATTGGGAATGAGAATGGGGTGAGGAGGAAAGCCTTAACCAGAAAAGAAAGTTATGCTCTGGAGATACAAAAGTGGAAGTACAAAAATAATAAGAAATCGTAAATGCCAGTCAGAACTTGCAGTTTAAAAAGAAAAAGTAAAATGTTGCATATTTGTAGAAATAAAAACTAATACTGAAAGAAATGGTGCTGAAGATAGCTGATACAACTGATAATGTCTTGTTCCCTGTTCCCTGTTCTGCATATATGTTCCTATTGAAAATGCAGTAAAGGCAAGACTGTTAATATAAATGAGTGCATAGATATGGAAAGCATGCACATTCAATAGAGAAATAACTGACCCAAGGCTGGTGGCAAGGTTATTTAAAAAGCTGTTCCTTCTAGTCCATGAGGGACTTAAATCCATGAGGTTTAAGGATAGGATATTTTCTGTTTAAGAAAGGAGTAGTGGTATAATTCAGACAACTGGCTTATTAGTTTAACCTCAGCTGGTTAAGCACTATCTAAAAATTCCACACAACATTTTGCTGAAAGAGAAGGCCTAGAAAGAGATAGCTAGTGGAGCTAGCTATCTGTCTTCAGAATTTTCCTGTCAAATATTTCCACTAATGATGCTGGTTCAGAAATCTGGTGTGCTGATGAAATTTGCTGCATAGACTTTGCAGTGATTAGCAAATCAGAGGAGGTACTGAATACTAGACAGGAAAAACGGTATTACTACAAAGCCCTGAGTAAGAGAAATGTGATGAAATTAAATCACACAAAATAGAAGGACATGCATTTACATCATGCATTATTGCTTGTTCCTTAGTGATGAAATGACAGAAGATCTTATGTTTACTTGTTAGTCATACTTGCCTATTACCACCAGTATGATATGGTCTTCAAAACGACAAACACATCTTGGGATCATATTAGGAAAGGGATTTCCAGCAGCCAGTGTATTGAGAAAGGATTAATTTTAATACCTAAGGCAGTGTTCAGACTTAAGCTGCTGTAAGGATGTATCTTAGAATTTATCTCTAGCCAGTCACCCAGGAGAAGAAAAGGATTTTCTTATTTCTTAATGCTGGAAAGGTGCAAAGAGAATGTTGGAACATGCAGAAAGGTGATCAACATATATGCCAAGTCTAGTGGCCCTGGGAGTTTATAGCATTGTTCTGTAGCCAAGGGCCTCCAGGAATGACTGCCAAAAAGTAGCGACACTTACCTGGCTCACAGCACCCAAAGAATAGTAAGAACAGTTAACTTGCCCAAGAGGAAACTTAATTACAGAAGAATAAATGCAGAGAAAGGCTGTCTGTTTCCCTGCTCACTCTTAAGAACACAGATCTGAAAGAGATGTGCTTCATCTGCTCTGAGAAAAGGTACATATGAATGGAAAGACAGGGAAAGATGTGCCTATAAGATAGAGACCAACTTGTGCGTAAACTACTGACATTCTTTTTTTTTTTTCAGGTTGAATTTTTTTTTTTTTTTTTTTT
>NDXB01019881.1:2257-12429 GCA_002631895.1 Agapornis roseicollis | reverse complement strand
TTTTTTGGGGTGGGAGAATGGGGAAGGGGAGAAATAAAAAAGGGAAAAAAATAAAAAAAGTTGCATTAAGTTTTCCTGTTAGTTTCTATCTACCAAGACTAAATTCTGAGTAAAGTCTAAAGTCTAAATTCTTAAGACTGAATTGAAAGGTGTTTTACTACAGAGCAAAGATTTAAGTATAACTTGTCTAAACATGTCAGCACATATAACTATGTCTTGAAATAATGGCTGACACAAGCAATTACAAGGCCCAGTTACTCATACATCAACAAGTACTACACAGGTCAAACACTAAAGGACTTTGCAGAGAATCATTAATGGTTTTGCAACCATTAGTTGAAAATGCAAATACCTCTGACACAGCAATTTGGTAATGGAAAAGTATTTAAACGGGAAGACTTATCATAAAAACAAGATGGTGTATAAAGGCTACAGCAATACAGCAGCTGCACAGCTCTAAGGCTAAGAGCAGTAAAAGTCACTTAGGGAAAGCTCTGTCTTTCATAAGAGTAGCTGACATGATTCAGGAAGGGGATCCAAGGAAATTTTGGGAACCCAAGCTCTCCTTTCATGTGTGAATTAGGTTCAGAACAAGTGCTTCAAGTTCAGCTCAGCAATGGGTGACCATGCCCTGCAGACCCATTGTCCAGAGGCAGAGGACAGTGGGCCACCAAACATTTTGCCAGAAAGCCCCTTGTCTGTGAAACACTGGGAGAATGGGGGAAAATATAATGGACTAGAAAACTTAAGTACTGTTTTCTTACGACCCATGAAGACCCATTATGCTCCACTTAGTTGCTGTGGCCATCTTCTCACAACACTTTACAGGTTTTACTTGAGACTTGGGCGGCAGGACTGAAGTTGAAGCTGTTATTTCTACCAGAAATGTTCCCAGATGAGGATAACCGTGGGTCCTGGTCCTCTGCTTGTTCCTGCTGGGATGCATACCCCGTGTATGAGCCCTCCAGCACCTGCCTCTCCCAAGAAGGCCTCATGGCCCCAGGCCTCGAGCTCTACACCTGGCTCTTGGTGGGCTGAGGCAAGGATAGCAGAAGCAGGCAGTAAAGGCTATCAGCGCCCGCTTGGCCCTTGCTGCTGAGGGGCATGCCGCTGTCAGCAACTGCCGGGATCCCTACCGCAAAGAGTAAGGACCTGTGCCACCGCTCCCTCCCGCCCCGCTGACGATAGCGGACTACAACTCCCGGCGTGCCGCGCACCACCGGCGGCAGCTCTGATTGGCTGCTCCTCTCCGCCCTTCCCCGGGTGACGGTGTGAGGCGGGTGGCGGTGTTGGGGTCCCTCGAGTGCTGGGGGCCGGCGGGAACGCATGGCGGCAGTGGGGTGGAGGGGGCGCGGCGGCACAGCTTTCCTGCGGGGGGCGCTCGGGGCAGGCCCGCGCCGCGCCTGCAGCTCCGGGGCGCCAGTGCGGACTCCCTCCGCCGCAGCTCAGGTGAGGTCAGCCGGGAGGGAGTGAGCAGAGGGGTTGGGGCGGAAGGTGGTGGCTGGGGCCTGCGGGAGGGTGCTGCTGCCGCGGAGAGGTGTGCGGTGCCGTTGCCGGAGGTTTGGAGTCCCCAGCCGGTGCCTTGCAGTTAAAATTAAGACAACGTTGTTTGTGCTTGTGATAACCAAGAGTTGGCCTGGCCGGGGTGCCCGAGCGGAGTGCCCCCGCTATAGCCGTCTGCGCCGCGGGGGAGTGGGGCGCAGCTGCAGCCGGCTGGGCTGATCGCACCAAAGCTGACCCGCGGTTTCCAATAGGCACGCTTAATTCTGTAACCTGTCCCAGAACGACAGGTGATTTGTATGGTGAACGTGACTTGATTATGTGGGAGTCAACAAAACGTGTAGTAATGTATAATTATATTGCCTTACTTTGCTAAATGTCACCTTTCTTTGGCAATAAGTAGGACATTCAGACTCTGGGCTGAGCCAGTTCTGTGTTCTCTCCTGGTTTGAAGAAGAGATTACACAACAACGTTTGTTCTTGCCTAGGTTAAAATCAAGTGGTTTGGCAGCTTTTGGTCTTTGTGCTCTGAGTGGTCATGGAAACTTTGTGACTGAGCTGTTTGTTCTGTCCCTGATGTGAAATCAGTGCAGGTGTTGTCCTGATCCATCTCATCCTCGTTTTGCTTTTGGTCCTCAGGTGGATCTGATCTCTTGGTGTCCAAATGCAGGAGAAAAAGCTGCACAGAAAGGCAAAGGTTCTGTATAGCAGAAATAGAGTATGACAGGCAGAGTAATCCCAGGTGGGACATGATTTATGGATTTACTTGCAATTGCATGGCTGACTTTGAGGAGCAGAAAATAAGCTAAAGCTAGTAGTGACAGTCTTTGTGTCAGCAAAATTGAATGCATTCATTACCGTTTATTTACAGAGAGCCAAATGGAGTTGTGTGTTGCTTTATTGAATGCTTACTTGCCTTAGGAGTCTTGAAAGGCTATTGAGTTTCTTCTGCTTTTTCTAAACCATGTACTTTTTTCTTTTTTTATTTAACTACTTTTTATGAATTGAGTAGTTCTAACATACATTCAGGAATAATTTTGAGAGAGCTTGATTACATCAATCATCTCTGAAAGCCCTGTTCCCTTAGGGGATGAAAGCCACAGTGTTTGCAGAATGCCATGGGTTGTTTGTGTGGTATAGTAACTGAGGCAGGTGTGCTGGAGTACACATGATATCCTGCAGGCCATGAGAACTCAGCAAATTCATGCAAAACCAAAGACAGTGCAAAATTAGTAACTATACAGTGGTAATATATTCACTGCTCATCACTGTTCTCAGTCTCTCCCAACATCCATCTGTAGAGATGTACCAAGATACAAACAGGCTCTTTCAATGCAAAACAATCCAGTAGTAAGCTGATTCATAGGGCAGTGAAATATATTTTAAGATGATGGGATGTTCAGACATTCAGAGCAAGTGTGAATATTGCTTGACCATCCTCTCGGTTGGTTCTGAAAGTGTTCCTGGGTTCTGTTTAGTTTCATGAGATTTCATTTGGGTTCAGGGGGTTGCAAAGGGGAGAAGAGATCCTGTGTTTAATCCCATTTTAAAATGATCCTTCCATAGATGGAAGAATTCTGTGATTTGAGAGCTTCAGCAGATGACTGAAAGCTGGAGTCAATTGTATGTCTTTAGGTGAGGTTATAAACAGGGGGGTCGGTATAGCTACTGTATTGGTGTTGTGTGGTGAACTTATGTTCAATTTATGACTCTTAGCTTGGTACTGTGTGATGGTTTTTGAGGTAGTGGAGAATGTATGCATACTATCCATTCTGTATCCTCCTGCATTTGCTATTTGTAGTAACGCTTTATGTGAATGCTTGGTAATTGATTACTTCCAGCAGAAAGGTGTAATAGCTTTATTTGTGTATTGAATGTCCATTTAGTTTTTAAAATGTTCTCTAGATGAAACATGTGATGAAAATGGATGTATTTCTAGAATTGAAATTATACTGACCAGATAAACATACTGGGCTGTAAAAATTTGTGTCAGTTTTGAAGGTGAAATCAGATATGCCTGGGAAGCTGATCCTAAGTTGTTTACAAATGAACCTTAGAACTTGGATCAGCTGGATTGTTTTGCATTGAATGAGCCTGTTTGTATCTTGGTATTTAAGATACAATTGTCAGTCAGGAGATGTGTGCAGGGTAGAGTCCTTTTTTATGAAGACTACATAATGGCAGGTAGCAACAGGCTCTATGAAAGCAGCATTTTCATGGTTGGTTGATTGTGTTCAAGCATTTTTTGACTACTTCATAGGACAGGATAGCACCAGACTTTCCTTTGTTACCTTGTACACATGATGATACTTGTCCAAATAATGTTCTCGAATTAAAAAGATCATATAGGATTACGTATTTCTGCTATAACACTGTATTTTCCAGTATGATAGAAAAGGTACATTGTACTTTTAAAATTATTGTTTTTATTGTAAGTTGGAAATTTACATGCAAGGCTGCCAGCTTTTTGAAACAAAGGAGGAAGATGAGAGTAGTCTTAAGATAGTGAGGCTTAAGAACAGTAACAGTAAGGAACTTAGTTTTTTTTCCTGCTTTAGTTGTATCATTTCCAGTAAAGGTCTTCCATCCTGATACAAAGCTTCATTTCAGCTTCCTCCATCTGTTCATGTAGATCCTTTAATTCAAACAGAACCACTTGAAATTTTCTGTGGCCTCTATGAAGTCTTCACCACTGGGATAAAGGGCAGAGTGCAGATTGTATTGGAAGACCTCATATGGCCTTATTTTTTTGCAAGTCATGTCTGAAACTCTGTGTCCTGGAGCTTTATTTTGTGGGTAGCTGGTCCAAGCTGAGGAGTGCTCTCTGTGCCAGTAACCAGAACTCTAGCATGCTGTGTGGGGTCAACTGTTGGGCAGCAGCTGCTGAGCCCTCAGAAAAACATTTGTTTTGGACTCTCAGCTCAGGCCTCATACTGGCACTTGGCCTATTTAGACCCATTTCAGCCTCTGTGGTTGTTTAATTTCGAGGTTGAAAAAGGACATTATGTCACCACTTCCCTACAGATTATGGTATTAAAGGTGAGGCAGGAAACAGAAGAACTTTTGCTGAGTGGTGTCCATGATGCTGGCACAGCAGCATTGGGTAGTGTGGTGAAAGTGGCAGTGCTGATGCACAAACCCAGCAGACTGCAGGAGCTGAAAGAGGCAGTGGCTGGGAGAGCAGCACTGGCAGTGTCGTAAGTACACAGGCTGTGGTGGTCTCTGAGGCCAGTGTTTGCAAACATTACTGTTTCACAGTGCGCAAGTGTCACTGGGGATAAGGTGAAGGTGGAAAAGCAGAGCAAGTATAGTACTCGATCTTCAGTTTGATAACTAACAGCTCTGTTCTCTTCTCCCTTGTGTTTAACTGAGCATTTCCAGTATCTGTCAGTTTAGGGTGTTCCTGGTGGCTGTTAATACCTCTGATGACAGCTTCAAATTTTGCTGCTTTGTTAGAAGAGTTCTCCTGGAAATTACAGGCGAATTGCTAGGTCTGAAAGTCTGACAGATTGTCAAAATATAACTGCTAGGTACAGTCATCTAAGCTCTCATTCATTCACTACTAGTATAGAACATGGGATTGACAGCCCAGAGAATAAATCTGTTTCTTCACAGATGAGATAAAGCCCACTGTGTCAGGTTCTGCCTCTGATGTGTAGTGTCTCCTGTCAACTATGGAGAGAAGGGTGCGGAGACTAGAGCTTATAACCATCCTTTTTAAGTGAAAAAGTTTTGTGCTTGGGCATTGGTGTGTTAAAATAATGACAACCACCCATCTTTCCCAACTGCAGGGCATTGAATAACCTTTCACTTTAGCCTGAGAACTGCATCAGGTAGCTTTGCTTTCTTCCTGCTCTGAAAGCTCTCACACAGACTTCAAGTCTAGGTCCTCATCTTGTTCTTCCCCTTCAGAAAATCCTACTTATGCGGCTACTTGAGAGAGTGCTTCATCCTTCCCCTGAGTTAACCAGAAAAACATCTCGGTTTCCATCTCTGATATTTGTCCTTATACGTGGAATTGCTTCAGTGCTAGGTGCAGTGACAGTTTTGGTAACAGGGTCCACTCCCACTGGAGCTCAGGCTGATGCTACTGAAGTCATGAGTGTCTCCTAATTTCTCTTCGCTGACATCAAACTGGGCAGAAACTGAATTAAGCTTAAAAATTTCCATCTCCAGTTGTTCTTCCCTCCCAGACAAACCCATCTTTGTACACAACAAGAAGCTGGAAAAGATGGAAAGAAACTCTAGTAGCTCTGAAAAGCTTTCTTCCTTTTCCCATACTAGCACTGGCTATTTTGCAGCAAGAGAGCAAATGTTATTTCTAACAGGAACTTTAAAGTATCTTGACACCAGCTGCCTGTAGAGTGCCTATTAATATTTCTGCACAGTTCACTTTAGAGAAATTAATGAAGGGCAGTATTTCTCACTTCACTCCCTCCCTGTAAGGCACACTCTAAAACGGGGAGGCAGGATATTCCTACTGTTCTGTCATCAGGTGGAGTAGGTAGGAAAGCCAGGCCCTGAAAAATGTGCAAAAATGAGATACTGAGAAAAAAACAGGAGAGGAGTGCTTCTACAAGAAAGGCTCAGTTAATTTTAGTAAGCATAGGAGTGCTTTCCCTGTTGAATGTGAACACCTTTCCAAAATAAAAGGATGGAGGAGAACATCAGAAATCAAGCCAGGTGAGAAAGCTGTGCAGTTTAAAACTGAAATAATGAATGCACAATAGATGCAACAGAGATAGCATTTTGAACTTAGTTTCTTGGGGAAACTAAGGTTGTGCAGAACTCATAATGTGCAGTTACATAGGCTGGATTAAAACCTAGATGGCTTGTGCTGCCTGTGCATGTTGGAGAAGATGGAGATGTAGGAACCTCCGTAGGCATGAGCAGCGTGTGTGACTGTGGAGGGGTTGCCCCTGACACCTTTGGTGCTGCAGGTAGGAAAAGCCAGGCCTGGGGAGGGCCTCATCTGTCTGCTGCTGTGGCCACCACTACAAAACAGAAACTGAAAGAGATTGCTTTCGTGTGGCGGAAAAGCAATTACATGGAACTTCTGTTTTATCAGGGGTAAACAGATGTGTCTCCTTTATCTTCTCTGAGCCCCCTGCAAGGGATGTTCTTAGGGATCTTCTTATCTAACCGCAAAGTTGCTTGGATCAAGAAGCGTAGTGGATTGTTTAGAGGCTGGTGGAAAGATTGTGCTGCCAAGAAAGACTGCTCCTACTTATAAATTTCGCAGCAGCCATGCTGTTAGCACAGCTGGAATCAAAATTGCTGTAGCTGCTGAGGACTGAAGTTGGAACTCCCCTCAGGTAACCTTTGCTTGCCTGGCTGATCTGGTCACTGAGGGTGTTCTCTTTGACTTCCATCCACCCTCTAAATCTGTCTTACAAATGATTCCAAAATAAAATGCTTTAAAAAAGTGTATCTGGGTTGTTCAACATTTTAGCTGACCATTTCCACACTTCTCTCAGCGGCTGTTTTGAAATACTGTGCAGGATTAACTCCTGTGGTTACTAGTGATGACCAGAGCCAGGGAGATGATGGCTGCAGCTGTGTGTGGTTTTGCCCAGTCCCTTGGCATCATCCCATACATGCCAATTTTAGTATGTTTGGAGGTTTCACAGCTCTGTTTTTCACTAGATGAAAATAATGACTTTTGCTCAGTTAAGCAGTTTGAATACTAGCTAATGTGTAATTTTGTCTGGTTCCTTATTCTGGATCTTAAATTTATGCCAAAGCTTTATTTAATCCTTTGCCTGCTGCAGCCTATCAAGACTAGCCAGCGTGGCTTCAATTTGGCACAATTTTGCAGCTGATTCTTTCTCTCCGCGCCACCCCCCCTCCTTTTTAAGCCTTCGAGCACCATGTATCGAGGAACAGGCTTGTATCTGCTCCTTCACTGGAGATGAAGTTCACTGTATGCTCAGGAACCCCTTAGCTTCCAGTTTTCATAGGTGTCTACTAAGTGTCTGTATGCAGTTAACTAACAGGACAAAATGAAGGTAGTTATTTTAATTATTTTGATCCTGTTTTCACTTTTTCATTTTGTGATGCTATGCAGCTGGCCTCTGTCAGAGGTATTAAATTGGCCTCCTATAAAATATTAATTTCACTGTGATGATGAAAAGACACCAGGCTTGACAGGTTTTATATGGTGTTTTTTGTGGGCATTTGTATCTACTGCCTGAACCAAGTGTCCACCAGCTAATTAAAGTATGTTGGTAAAATTTTGCTTTTCTGCACTACTGTGATAAGAATTGGTTCAGTTGCTGTATGTATATAGGTATTGAAATATTTTCCAAAAGTAGCAGAGTATTTTCAGCTGTGCTTTACAGGTGTGGGAAAATAGACATAACATGATAATTTGAAAGTCGTAGGCTAAAGGTATTGGGACTACTTGAGCTTAGACCTTGCTATAGTGTTCTGGTGTTGGCAGTAGGGATGTTTTAAAGATGGTTGTCATGAGCTTGAAATGTATTTGTTCCCATTAGTAGCTACTGGTTTGGGATATTTGTTAACTAAAGTGATCAGTCCTCATTGTGGAAGGCCAGTACTCAGTACTTCCTGAAAACTGCGTTGCTTTAGAATGTGTGGCTCTGTGCTTTAAAAGACCCAGAAATTGTAAACAGAAATTGCTTTTAATATTCACTCCATGACAGTTAATAAAGACATCATTAAAATTCTGAATCTTTTCATGCAGGCTTGAACAGGTGGAGTGTTCAGGATCATACATTTCTCTTCCAGTCCCACTGTGCCCTGTATTATTTGTCATCTTTTAACTGAGACAAGTTGTTTGGCAGTATTCTGTTGTATAGATTTGGGCAAGACCATGTTGGGAGTATTTTTGAAACAGATAATTGTATACAGCAATAATTTGGTTTTGCTGTTAACAAGATGTTATGTCTTGCACATTAACATTGGTTGCGACGTGAGCATTCCATCAACTTTTAGTTCTCTCATGCTGAAACACAGGGAGGGGCCCTTCTATATGATTTCATTTATCCGAGAGCTTCACTGAGATTGTGTGGTCCTGTCTCATTGATTCTGGAAAGTGAAGAGACACAATTGAAAAAAAGCTGCTTCCTGTTCTGCAAAAAAAAACCCTGAAGCACATGTGACAGAGAAGTGCATCTTAAAATGCACAGGGAGGAGTGTGGTACAGTTCCATGGACTTAAGTAGGGTGTGAAACTTAATAAATTACCAGTTTTGAACATAAAACAAGTTACATTTTTCTCTTGTGCAGCTGTCCCTGTGAGGCAAAATGGAATAATAATTGTCAGTTGAGTTCAAAGTTAATGTTTATCCAGCAAGTTGGCAGGATAACTATTAGCATACCTAGCACTTGCTTGTTTTCATTACAGGAATTGCAAAGCTCAGGAAGAGGACGCTTTTTACTGGAACACGCTGCTCCCTTCTCTGCTTTTTTGACAGACAGCTTTGGGCGTCAGCACAACTACTTGCGAATTTCTTTGACTGAGAAATGCAACCTCAGGTGTAAGTATCTGCTTGCTTGCAGAATGACTTTGTGCACAATGACTTTGCACACAATGGTGTACAAAGGCCAAGAACTGAGGTAGGGTACTTACTGCTGTGTTGGCTGTGTGCTCTTATCTTCACAAAGTAACGGTAAAGGATAGACTGATTTGGGGCTGAGCTGCTGGTGGGATGGGGAAGCAGGAGCAAACCTAGGGATTGGCCAGAGACAGGTGGGAGGTGGGAGTGACAGGTCTTTCACGAGAATTCGTGTGGTTTGGATGATAGTGCTTGTAGATGCTTTATGCTATACCTGAAGTGTGTGATAAGCATGAAAACTTGTACCTAGGTGTTCCCAGATTATGTCTGCAGAGTCTCTGGCAATGTCCCAGTGTTTGCTAAATGAGTTTGGCATTGCTGAATGCAGGTTAGATAGTAAGATCAGCTTCTTGTTCAGAGTGGATCCATTGTAATTTTGAGACCTGTCAAATGAGTTTTGGGTTTTCTTCTGAAGGAAAGCAGGAAATTGTTAGGAGATTTTTTCTAAGCTTTGGTGCGTGAACTTATCTGTATTTAGGAAAAGCCAAGTCACATTAAAGACAGTTGCATTTGGTGCATTTTGCCCATGAATATTAGGTTAACTGCTGCTGGTAATTTTTTCCCTATGTATTTCTGTATTCTTTGTTTCAGGTCAGTATTGTATGCCAGAGGAAGGTGTTCAGCTGACCCCTAAGTCAGACCTACTCACTACTCAGGAGATAATCACGCTGGCCAAACTGTTTGTGAAAGAAGGTGTAGAAAAGATCCGACTGACAGGAGGAGAGCCACTTATCCGTCCTGATGTGGTTGATATTGTGGGTGAGTTCCCAATAAATACAGTGTGTTTCAAAATGACTTGCTATATATTGATCCAAAACCTATTCTTATCTACTAATACAGTCCAGCAACCTGAAGAATAATTATACATTAAATGATGGTGTTTTTTCCCAACATTGTTCCTTTTGGAAAACTTCTAGTTCTGCTCTCCTGCTTAGAGGGAGCTTATATCTCTCGAAATTATAACAGCTGAACTTAAAGTTTTATTCAGAACTGAGTAGAATTATGCAGCAGTGGGGTTTAATCAAGAATTAATACAACCAGGTCCTCACTGGGGAGGAACAGTCCATATGTGCTACAAAAAAAAAAAAAAAAA
>NDXB01019880.1:48588-66376 GCA_002631895.1 Agapornis roseicollis | reverse complement strand
TTTTTTTTCCATGAATAGTTTTTTCCAGAAAGGAACTTGCTAGTGTCATGTGTGATGTATGTATGTACTTGGTTCCAAAAGAACTAGAAACAAATTTGGGAGGTACTGAGAGTAGGTGAAGTAGATTGTTTCCTCTCCTATATAATTGTGGAAGGAAAATGGTTGTATCTGTACCTGTTGATTCCCACCCCTAGCCCTCAAAATTGAGCTTAATCCATTGCTGTGTGAGAGCAATGATTTATTCGCTTTCAGAGGCTTAGAGTGTTAACTCTTCCCCTCCTTTCATTATGCTTGGATTTTGTAATCACCAGTTTTAATGTACAACCCTACACACTTCTCTTCCCTCTTCCTGCCTTTCATGCTCTCCCACCCTTCTCCTTTTTTAATTTGGAGCTATGAATGGGCAGATCTGTTTCTGGTCTGGCATCACTGAGCTTTTCCCATGCATTCACCCTCAAGCTTCTCGGATGTGAGACAAATCTCCCTACAATAGGCTTGCTGCCATTGTCTGTACAGTTTAATAGATGCTGGCATGTTGGAGGTTACCCATGAGTCTGTGAAATCTACTTTCCATGCTTACTCTTGACACCCCATTGAAGACACTCATTGTGTATGCATCTGGGTATGAAAGTCCAGCTCAGTGTAGTCCTGTGCTTGTACTGCCCTGCTTTGCAGTTTCTTTGCACTTATTCATTGAGTGCTGGTTTTGAAATGCTTACATTATATGAACTCAAGAGAAAATGTTAAAACAAAACAAAACAAGACAAAAACCCCAACAAAACCCACCGAAAATCCCCACCCCATAAAATCTGTATTTGTATATACACGTGTCAGTACAATTATACTTAAATAAAATTAAAGATTTTCATCATTTTAATTGGTTCTCTTAGGCTATATTTTTGTTCAATTAATTACGTCTTTATTTGGGGGGCTTATTGTACCTACATTACACAGAATCATAGAGAAGTTTTGGTTGGAAGGTACCTTTAAAGGTCTTCTAGTTCCAAGCCCCCTGCAATGAGGTGGGACATCTTCAACTAGATCCAGTTGCTGAGACCCCTCGAATGTTTCCAGGGATGGGGCAAGCAATGAGAGTATGAGTATTAAAGTGTGAAGAATGCAGTGGGCACAATTGACTATCCAGAGCTGTTACTAGCAACATCCTGGCTGATCTAAAGCCTGGCTGCTTTTCACCTTTTTTTATGTGTTCATAGCTCTTCCAGATACTTAGGAGATTAAGGAATTATATCAACCATGTGATGAAGCATTACATGGCTTTCAACATCACTTTTGCCCTGCACTAGGTCTCCTGAGCAGTCATCCTTGCTCCCCTGGGTGTGGTATGGTTTAACTCTGGCTTCTTGAGGAATAGAGCCAGCTCCAAAGGCATGCAAACAGGGCATTTGCATAAGGTGCTTCTGTACCCAGGAAGCCCCTCAGACTGTGGAAGGGCTGAAAGTGGGTTTGAAATCTCGGCCATATTTTTCTTTACAAAAAGTATGAAAAGTGCTCAGAGCAGTGGGAGCTTTGTGGATGGAAGAATTTGAGCAAGGGTGCCTCCTAAAGGGAATAGGAAGAATGGCGAAACAAGCGATTGGCTGTCTTGTTTCTCCTCTTCCTTGCTTCCACCCTCACCCCTATAGGGTGGTGTAGTGCCTCTAAAAACGCACAGGACTCAATTGGTGTTGATTTTTATTTAGGTCTGAAATGGTTGTCTTTGACAGTGTCCACTCACTAGTTTAACCTGAAGATTGAGGTCACAGAAGGTGGGGGGCACATACCAAAACCTGTAATACATGCACAGTGCATCCAAAACTCAGCTGTAATTACACCATGGTAGAATTAAACTCACTGAAAGCTTTTCATTACATTTAATTAGTTGACAGGGCAGTAAGTACTAATTATAACTTACTCGAACCTTCTTTACAAATGAAAAGTGACAGCTTGCTGAGAGGAGAAGTGTGAGTATTTGATATAACGAATTGATGCACCAGACTTTTCCTCTGGAGCAGTGATGTTACAACCAGGGCAGGGTTATAAGTGACACATGTTCAGTACGTCTTAACATAATAGCTATGTGCAGAAAATATCCTGCAGTCTAACACACTTAATAGCCTTTGCTCAGAAGACACTCTGCTTTTGCTGGAAATGGTATTTGATTTCATTTTTCTGCATTAGTGTGCACAATGGGCCTTTGTGCTCCCTCATCTTTCCTTCTGCAGAATAATACTGTTCCCAGAGTACATCTTGAGAGCATTTTTAGGAATATTCGGGCATGTACCTTACCACTATGATATGGTTGTATGCCAAAGTGGTTTTATTCATTCAACCCAAAATTTATATGTGTTACAGATGCATTAACTGACTGGGATAGTTAAATTTTTACAGGCTTTAACAGCATAGGATTGAAAAGTGCCCCCTTCCTTAAAGCTTTTAGTTTTGTTAGCATCTACCCTTACTAGGAAATTTAGTTTAAAACATGATTTAACTGTGTATTACAGGTGTATGGCTAAGATCCTCTGTCAAGGCTCTATCTTCACTGTAAAGTCTTCAGAATAGGCAGATATTGTATGAGATAGCTATTTATGTTTGTTTGTTTTCAGCACCATTTTGATTTGCTGCTATGAATAAAAGCAAGCTGAAGTATCACAAATATAAAATTTTTGTTAAAATTTTCTCCTAGACCACATAGGAGCTTTTAAAACAAAGTGGTTTTTAAATGCAAAATATTCTTTGAAGGAAATTCAAATTGGAAGTGATATTGCAAAAATGTTAAAGAACTAAGCAAACTTTTTTGTTGGTTCCCTTCCTTACAGATGAATCTGTTAGCTGACTGATCTGTCAGTCATATTTAATTTGGGAGAATTCAGATCACAGGATAACTCTTGCAGCCACCATCAAGAGCCACCTGTGATGGTTCTTCAAGCAAGTTCTCGGGTCAGTTACACAACAAGGAATATAAATACAAAAATTGCAGGGCAGCAACCTTGATAGCTACATGGCAGGAATGAAGAATTTTGTTTTGCCTGGAACTTTATAAAAGCATACTGCATTCAAGATCAAGAGGAAAGAGTGATTTCTAGAGGCTTATGCACACTGTAATGTATCTCTGAAGTAAAGAAGGAAGATAGCTCTTTCTGTATATACAATCTTGACTTCAGTCTTACACACACCTATCTTTGAGTGCTTATGTTCAAAGCATGCTCTAAGTGCTATATTGTGGGACACCTTTGCCCATTTAACAATATATATTTTCCAGTAGTAATTTTAACATTTAAACACATTTCTTTATCCACAGACAAAACTGCTGTTGGCAAAACTGAAATTTTTGTCTGAGTTGTATTTGTAAAAGGAAAGGTCAAATAAATTAATAGGATACTGTAGGTATAAGCATCCCTCTGTTCTTTCTATTGCTGAGAACCAATTTTGCCTTTGATTCTCATGTACTGTTACTTGCAGTAATTTTAAGTAAAGGTTCAATTAATCTCTGTCCACCTAGCCCAAGAAGTTCATGAAGTTTGGGTTTTTTTTTTTTGTTTGCTTGTTTGTTTTGTTTTTCTTGTGTCACTGTCACTTCACCTATTGCAAAACAAAGGAACAATTCTAGAAACTGAATGCAACAAAAGCAAAGTGTCTTTAAGCCTAAATCACAACCCTGATGTTCTGATTCCTTTATACTTGGGTATTGGGAATAAACCGAGTGCTACATATTGCAAATGGCAAGCTGTGGTCCTGCAGAAACTGTTCCTGCTGATCCCCTCAGGAGGATCAGAAGAAGCAGGCCCTTGGCTGGGTGTGAATACTTTAGTGGAAACTTGGCATGCTGTGCTTTACATTGCACTGCCTGTATCCCAGTCCTTCTTCTACAATGAGGATGGAGAAAAGGGTGGGGAAGAAAGAGCTCATTCAGTCACAAATGGCTAAACAGCAGTGGGAAGTATACAGCAGACTTTGAGCCAAGGAAATGGCTACTGGTGTAAACTGTCCATGAGTAAAATGTCTTGCGTATTTGTTGAAATTCATAAACCATTAAAAAGAAAACCTGCAAGGTGACAGTCTGTGTTTTCTAGAAGTGGTTCTGTGGTCAAGCACTGTTGTGGAAGTTGGGGAGAGATTCACCATTCAACCAGGCCAACATTGATCAGTTTTGAAAACCCACTAGCACTTAGCAACATACATCCTACCTTGCCATTCTAACACAGGAAAAACTTGGAAACCTTGGAATTGTCAAAGCTTTTCCAAGGGTGTACCTAGAGCTGTTAAATGAGCATCTGGCAGCTCAGGATTTTGAAGAATCAGGCCCTTGTGATAGGTCTCTGCCTGTTGCCAAGTGCTCTGTGTAGTGAATCCTTTAATGGTGGCTTTTAAACTTGGGTTTGGGAGTAAGTTTTTGTTATTATATCTTTGCCATCAAAAAAATCTTGAAGCTGAATTAGTAGTGCAGAGCACAGATAAAATGACTTTTTGGGAGCAGGGTATAGCTACATTTCAGTTCAGGAGGACTGTAAAAACAAAGGATGGCTGCTCTGCTTTAAAATGGGTTGGTGGATCATGCCCAGTGTTAATGGTTAGACATTAAATGTTAGGCAAAGCCCATGAACCCATGCAGTGATGCTTATCAGGCTTTGTACAATAGTTCTACAATGTCCTGGTTCTTTCTCATACTTGCATTACAAAAGGCCTTGTGTTCCCCTTGAAACAAGCCAAAACAAGTGTGCATATCATCCTTCCTAGTGAATATGTGACCCTTTTGTTTTCACTTATTTAATTAGTTATTCTGCATTTTATTTGCAGGTAAAGAGAAAGGAAAACCCATGCACACTTCCTGTGCTGTGGTCTCATTAGTCAGATTTCCTCAAAACTCTTGTACTCCAGAGAAGTATTGCCAAGTGGCTAAATGAAATGCACACCGTATGAATATTTATGCTGGTTTAATGATGGGATTTTTGCATCCATGAATAATAAAGGGTTTAAAAAGAATAGATAAAGAGATTGGTACAAAACAGTGAAGTGGTTAATATAGCAACCTTTCCTAGCAGGGGACTGCGTTGACAGCAGCAGGCAGTGCATGCTTCTCTACCTTTCCTTTACGACCAAAATTTGTCTGATGGGACATGCTTTCAGATAGCTTTGCAGAATGCAGGTGTTTTATCTATGCTTTGTGCTACAGACACCTCTTACATGCTTCATTTAAGGAAGCTCAAAGTTTTTGGCTAAGGACAGACCTTCAGCTTTTGAATACTAATAGTTAATTCAGATACACTCCACCAGTGTTTGCATTTAAATCTGAAGCTGCCACTTTGCTTCGTCTTTTCAGTACCAATTGACTGGCAAGTGTTTACCAGATATCAAGCCCTTGGGCTTTATGTCAAAACAGCACGTTTTTCATGAGCTGAGGCAGGGAAGGACAATCCCTGCTCCTTCATGCTCCAGTTGAATGGTGCTGAAACGAGATCACTTTAAGGTCTCACTTTTGGTGAGGTACAGAGAAGCTGTAAGGTCCTGAAGACCAGAGCCCCCTTTGTACTTGTCTATAGCCGCAACTACTAAAAGTCTACTACTTTTTAGTGTCAAAATGAGATGCTAAAAGGTCATGACAATGGCATGCTTATAAGGAACACTGAGCATTTTACTGTCTGGTGAATTTTAGAGCAAGGGTTTATTACATGTTTAATATACCTAGGTGTGCTGGACATGTGGCAGCAAGGTGTCAGGCACAGCCCATGTAGATAAAAAAAGTAAAACAAGTAAACAAAGAAACACCCACTTAAAAGACCTGTGTGCTCGCCTTTTCTCTCTTAGCCAACAGCTCCCTGCACTGTCCTGTTGTGAGATTGCTGTCACTCTTCCAGTAAAAACACTCAGTTTGAGCTTGGATTGGATCCTGAGTAGCTGCTATTCCTTTCATATTTTTTTCCACTTGCAGATTCCAAAACCCATTTGCCTGAATTTTGACCTTTGGCCAAACCTGTCTTTCAAGGCTCATATTCAGGGCTGTGTGCCACTGCTCATTGTGAGTTCACCTAAACAGTTGGTGAGGATCAGACCTCAAACTGGGCCATTGACAGCAGCCTTGCTCTGAAAGTAAAAGATGCTTCAGGTAAGAAGGACTGGAAAAGCAACCTAGGACTAGTTACTGGCTTCTATGTACAAACAAACAGACAGATGACATCACATGCATTTCAGCAAAATAAACGAATTTATTGTAGTAAAACTGCTTTCCATTAAAAAAAAGGAAATAAAAATTTAAACATAATAGTGATTTGAAAGAAGCCACGTTTGAGTTCCTTTACAAAGGTTTATTCTATTTACATGGATGGACAGTCATGAAAATAAACGAAGACTTTGGATCTTCAGTGCACACTAAAATAAATGAACATAAAACTTATGTAACTTTCTTGACACAGCTTGGTGTTATCAGCAAACTTTCACTCTCTTTTCACTGCTCATTTCAACTGTTTGCTCTTTCTCCATCCTTTCTGTGAAAACTTATCCCAGAAGCCACCACGAAAGCTGTTTACTTTGTTTCAAACGTAATTAAAACAAGAAAATCGCAAAGGAGTAAATTAAAGTTTGCAGCCACTACTTTAGTTTCAGCTCTCTCAGGCAACTGATAACTCTCTTAAATGTGTGGTTTAATACACTAAGGAATAATAAAACTCTTCTATTTTTGAGATCTAATGCAGCTTGCTAGCTGCTTGTGCTTCAGGAAGCTGAGTACATTATAAGATCTCTGTATTTCCCTATCCCTCTTCTGAATAAATTGTGAAGTCTGAAGAAGTTGCTCTTGACAAGTCCAGTATGACTTACACACCTCTGCCGTGTGAAGCACCTGCTGTGCCTGCAGGAGCAGAGACAGCTGTAATCCAGGACAAGTCCTCAGAATATATATATCCCAGACACTAAATCTGTGGTTGAGGAACTAGAAAACACGATGTTTTCAGAAATGGAAAAGAAAATACTTGCAATCTTGTAACACAGTTTTGGGAAAACAAACAGACAAACAAACAACCCAAAGCAAAGGAATGTCTTAATTGGGCATCCTACAGAGAAGTGAAAAAGAAAACCATTCTTGTGGTTGAGCATCAGGGTGTGGAGACTCCCGAGAAAAATATTCTGAAGGAGGGAGAAAACACAGAATGACTCACTGGGCAAGCAGTTTCCATTTGGAAAAATTAGGCAAGAAATATTAACACACCAGATCTGGGAGCTGTTTACATCAACACAGTACACTGCTTATTGCATATACAGAGTGATACCAAGCCTGAAAACCAGCATGTCTCATCTAACCTCAGTGTATGCACTGTTAGTTGAAAAACGCAAGTAAGAAACAATGCTAGTGTTTGAAATGTAGCAATAAACAAAAACTATGAACTGCGCACCTGGTGCCATGCTGTGATCCCTGGTTTTTAATTTCTGCTCTGTCTCCAACTAAACTGAAAAGGAAGGTAGCATATCTAATAGCAATTCTGTCTGTAGGGCATGCTGGAAAGAACAGAATTCAAACACTGTATTATCACACAAAGTATGTCTTGTAGGCAGTCCTCTAATCCAGCTGTTAACAAATATACTCAAACACTCACATACTGTTTTATGTATCAAGCTCTGTAATTTGCCTATCTATTTTCAGGGTATTGTTAACTTCCCCATTAAGAATAAATATTAAAACCTAGGAGCAGAAGTTGAGTCTTTTCAAACACAGTTGTTGAATGGACTGGGAGCAGAAACGGGTAGGAAAACAGTAGAATGCAGGAAATATATCAGCTCTTCCTTGTGATCCAGGGTACTCTCTCCCTAGGAGCCAGTCATTTTTTAGTAAATAAACTTCTAAGCATTCCCTTCATTAGGTATTACTGTAGGATAGGTGGCCAGGAGAGATACTGTGACAAACTTGTTTGAGCAGAGGGCTAGGTATGGATACATACATGTGGTTGAAAAGCCTTTGCATAGGCAAAACCCCATATGATTGATATGTACTATTTTTAACAGAGGAAGGTGACCATGACTAGAATAAACTATGTATCCATTGCTAAGACTGATCAAGGCCCTAAGGAATGTTGTAAACAGATTGTCAGTCTGTGCTGAGTCTTGCTATTGAACACAGGAAACATCTCCATTTTGCCAAAATGCATTAACTGGGAAGGCTTTGGTTCCACTGAGGGTGTCATGGCAGGGTAAGGACATAGGCAGTAGGCACTCTGTGGATTGCTGAGTTTTCAATAAATCCCAACCTGAGATTTTCCCCTGTGAACCCTGCCTGGCCCTCCCTCAACACAGAATGTTTCTTAGCATGCAATTTTCCTTCTCTTTCCCTTCCTCCCACCCAGCCCTGTTTCATTCAAACTCTTCATATATAGTATTTAACTCTGGCTTGGCCAGGCATTTGCAAGGTGAAGTGAAAGATGAAGAATTTTATCTGGCAGGTAGATATTTCCCAAATCATGAAGCTTTTTTTGTAATACGTATGTCACATGGAGTAGAGGACAGACACTAGAAAAGGACAGTATGGTCTCTTTAATTGGCTCCTAGACAAGGTCTTTTTTCAGTCCAAAGAGCTGTTGGTTTTTTTCTCTTAACCAGAATTCATTGACCTCTCACTAAATTTGTTTACCCAGTGTGATTTCCATCAGATGGATAGCGGCCTTGTTTTCTTCTTCAAACCTTTTCTCTAAGTGTTGTTTCAAACTTAATTCTGTGTTGTCACATCACATGCAGCTTTTGCCAGCCGAGAAACACAGCTGGGAGGCAAAAAGCACTTGTGATGCCTCACATTCAAGAAACTCTCATCTTAAAACAAATCTCTCTAAAATATTCTGCCAAATGCCATCTTTGTAAATCTCTCTGACGTCACAGAAAGGCAGAGACACCAGAAGCTCTGTGTGCACAAGGAGAAGCAAACACTAGTTATGCACCTGAAGCAAATAACAAAAATTCTGTAACTTGGAGTGCTTTACAGATCTGCCCACTTCTATTTTTATGTGGCAATATAAATCCTTTTTGAATGGCTGTTAAAACTAAAAAACTTGGAGAAATAAGAATAGTGACAAAATTAACTGAGAGTTTGAAAAATGCTGTATAATTCTTCACTCATTCTGTAATCAGTCAGATTGGGTTATTTTAAAATTAGCTGTAATCTGCATAACATTTTTACAGTTATAATTCACTGTCTGTATTTATAGCCATGTCATAACAATGGAGGGTTTTCTTTTTATTTTTCTTTTTGGCTGGAGTTGACACTGTGTGTGAAAACTGAGTCTAAGAAGTCATGCACAGTTTGTTCCAAGAGCACAAGCCAGATTAACAGACATTGGGCTGTCGCAAGTTTAGGCACTGTTTGATATAATAATTCCAGCCTCCAAGAACTAGCCTCACTGGCTTTGTGTTTTGCTTCTTAACTAAACAAAGCAAATCTTTTAGAGTAATTGATAGTTTGAAATATCCAACTATAAATGCACACTCCAGTTGTAAATTAAGTCTGGCCAGAAGTCTGTTCAAACAACATGACACTTTCGTTTTTACATATTCATCCAGAAACAAAAGAAGGCACTGAATGCCAATGTCCTGCAGAAATTGTCAGCTACCAGGCCTGAAAATCACTACATACTACAAACAAAAGAAAAGGTAGCTTCACCGTATTTTGTATTTTGGGGGAATTTAAGTTCTCATGGTACATATAATAGAACTGCCATTTAGCAACAGTTTTGAAGCTTATATCAGCAAATATGACTGTACAGGAATTGCCAGAACAAAATTCTCAGAGGCCAAGTATGGAGGTTTCAAACTCTAAAACGTTTACTGGGGAGACATCTCTACCTGTCAGGACAGGAAGCATAAGCATATGCTGCTGAGACTGATTAGAATGACACACTTCCATGTGTTCAGCATGAACCCAGCTTTTAATACATGTTTAACACAAATATGTTTTATGAGCGGTGTCCCTCAGGGGTTGGTGTTGGGTCTGGTCTTGTTAAACATCTTTGTTGCTAACATGGACAGTGGGATTGAGTGTGCCCTCAGGAAGTTTGCCAATGACACCAAGCTGTGTGGTTCAGTGGATACGTTGGAGGGAAGGAATGCCATCCAGAGGGACCTTGACACGCTTNGCCCTCAGCAAGTTTGCCAATGACACCAAGCTGTGTGGTTCGGTGGATACGCTGGAGGGAAGGAATGCCATCCAGAGGGACCTTGACACGCTTGTGAGGTGGACTGATGCCAACCTCATGAAGTTTAACCATGCCAAGTGCAAGGTCCTACACCTGGGTCAGAGCAATGCCAGGCACAGCTGCAGGTTGGGCAGAGAAGAGATGCAGAGCAGCCCTGTGGAGAAGGACTTGGGGGTGGTGGTTGACGAGAAAATGAACATGAGTCGACAGTGTGCGCTTGCAGCCCAGAAAGCCAACCGTATCCTGGGCTGCATCCAAAGGAGAGTGATCAGCAGGTTGAAGGAGGTGATCCTGCCCTTCTACTCTGCTCTTGTGAGACCTCACCTGGAGTATTGTGTGCAGTTCTGGTGTCCCCAACATCAAAAGGACATGGAGCTGTTGGAACAAGTCCAGAGGAGGGCCATGAAGATGATCAGGGGACTGGAGAACCTTCTATATGATGACGGGCTGAGAAAACTGGAACTGTTCAGCCTGGGGAAGAGGCAGCTGCGTGGAGACCTCCTAGCAGCCTTCCAGTATCTGAAGGGGGCCTATAGGGATGCTGGGGAGGGACTCTTCATTAGGGACTGTAGTGATAGGACAAGGGGTAATGGATTAAAACTTAAACAGGGAAGGTTTAGATTGGATATAAGGAGAAAGAAATTCTTCACTGTTAGGGTGGTGAGGCACTGGGTTTCCCAAGGAAGTTGTGAGTGCTCCATCCCTGGAATTGCTCAAGGCCAGGCTAGACAGAGCCTTGGGTGACGTGGTTTTGTGTGAGGTGTCCCTGTCCATGACAGGGAGATTGGAACTAGATGTTCTTAAGGTCCTTTCCAACCTTAACTATTCTATGATTCTGTGCTTATTAGCTTTTCTGTAGTTTGCTGGTCTTCAGCATTCTTCTACCTGCCTACAAAACATATTGAAGGATAAATATGAAAATGCTCCTGAGAAGTTTTTGCTATGTCTTTTCTCCATTTTTCTTAGAAGTAAGATTAAGAAAACTTAAGTGATGCAAGTGTGAAGCTAGCAGGTTGATCTACCCAGCTGCAAAAGTACGCATCAGGGTTGCTTCCTATGGAGAGAAACATTCAGGAAGCAGCCAGTCTTTCAGACTGTCTGACAAACACAGACCTTTGGTTTCATTCTTTGTTCCCTGTTGCCTTGATCATTCAAAAACCAGATAGAGAATATGAAATAAAAACAGACAGAATGACAAACTGAGATAAATACGTAGAACATTCCTGTTTGGTCAGGCTTTGCCAGTATCTGACCAATTAACACTGATCCCTCTGATAGCACTGATATTTGTGTGGTATGATTCCTGGCTCTGTGTCACTTGGCTGACTGGCAACAGCATAGCTGTGCCAGGGGAGAGAAAAAAATATCACCTGAACAAACCTTCCCAACAGCCAAGTGTGTCAGACTGGTTGCTGTGTTAACACAGACATGCTACTGCCTAAAATTGTCCTGCTCACAGTTAGCTTTGGTGTTTTGTGATGACATTTACTTCTATGAAGACATGCTCTTTGTTCTCTAAAGTCTGCCTTTTTTGGAACAAGTCAGATTTGTTCTGGCAGATAAGCCTTTTGAAACTAGATGAACAAGGTTGCTTGCAGGTCATCATCCTACTGTGTTAGATGATCATTTACATGTACTAAGGTATATATGTTTTTTTGTGAAAATAATCAAGCAGGGGAGGAGATGATAGCCACCTCTAAATCCTGCTTTACTAATGTTTTCTTACCTGAGTTATGTGGGGAGAGACATTAAGTAATTCCTAAAATGGAATTCAAATATTGGGCCAATGGCTGGCACACCTCACACCCCAGTAAATAAATAACAAACTAAAACACAATATACCTTTTCATACCAAGAGGTAATTGGGTAAAATCTTAAAAAAAACCCCACAAACTAACAAAACAAACAAAAAAATGCACCCTCCCCACCAAAAAACAACCCCCCAAAAAAAACCAAACCAAAACAAACAAAACCAAAACAAAAACCAACCAAACAAAACCTCAACAACAACAAAAGCCAAGCATGCAGCACCCTGCCAAGTTTGTAGCAGCCCAGCTGGACATTAGCCAGTGGATGCAGTGCAGCAGGTACCAGACCTTTCTAAGAACCTGATGTCTCTTATGATAGTGTTGTTATGTGCAAAACTCTGTTGGGATGATCTTACCCCTACTTCAGCTGGAAATGGGAGAAAAATAAGATGAAAACCTCATGGGTTAAGATAAGGACAGCAAGATCCCTCACCAATTGCCATCACCATTGTAGACAAAACAGATTCAAATTAGGAAATTTATCAATCAGAGTAAGGCAAAGCCAAATCTTGAAACACCTTCCCCTAACCCCTTACTTCTTGTGCTCAACTTTACATTTCTCTGCCTCTTACCCCTGAGCTGTGGCAGGTGGATGGGAAATGCAGGTGTATGGAAAATCAGGACTGCCATCAATTCACCACATGTCTCTGCTGCTCCTTCCTTCTCACACTCCTTCCCTGCCCCAGTGTGGGACCCTCCCATGGGAGACAGTATCCCATTAACTTCCCTTTTGTGGGTCCTTTCTAAGGACTTCAGTTCTCCACAAACTGCTCCAGTGTGGGTCTCTTCCAAGGGGTGCAGTCCTTCAAGACCACACTGCTTCAGCATGAGTCCCCCAGATTCCTCCATACTCAGGGTGACTTCTAGACATTACACCTTGATGCAGTTCAGGATGAAACCCTCTCACTGCAACTGTGTTAATGGACTTATAAAATTCAGTTCAGGTTTTGGGGCAGAGCCTTCTGTGAAACATAGTGTCTGGGGCACTAAATTGGTAACACTGATCAATCTTGTAGATTTTGATTTGATCTTATGACCCCTGAATACTGATTTGATCTTGATAATTTTGATTTGATCTCATGACCCCTGAACAATCAAGCAAAGCACAACAGGTGACATTAAGTCAAATGTGACCACTTCATCATTGTTTTGGACAGCACACATACTGGCCAGGTAGGATATTCAGAAACTGGGGATGGCTGAGAGTAGGAACAGTACAGTGTGTCAGTTCTGCATTGTTATGTGGGACACACTAGAAGATCTAAGGAGGTCATGTTTAAAAATAGAATAATAAAATTAGTACAGTGCTGTCTACCCTGAGGGGCTGACATGACCTGACTTGATGAAGCTGCACATGCAGAATGGCTTTTATTTTTAGGGCACTCTATCTGGGATTACAATGACTCTGCTGATAGTGAAGCAGTGGGTATAGTTTGTCTTGATGGCTAGCACTTATGCTTGAAAAGAACAAAATAAGGTATTTAAACTGTGGGGCCTTAATTGTTACATTAGATGGTGATACTTTTTACACAAAAGGAGCAAGGTAGCTGCTGAAAGAAAGAATGATGATCAGCAATTCTAGAAGGGCACAAAGGTGCTGCAGGGGCTACTTCTCTTTCTTTGTTTCTTCCCAGTTCACCTCTGACACAAGGAGAATTTAATTTTTTAACATAATGACTAAAATCAGCTTGAAGAATTTCATGGGCACTGTGGTGTGTCTTGCCCATATTTTTAGATACAAATGAAAAAAAAAAATAAAGTTCATGCATCTGAATTTGGCTTTGTATCCCCAACTTTCAATTTATTGCTGATAATGATGACTTGCACATCGAAATGTCTGTTTTATTCTGTAGGATCCCAAAGTGCTTTTAGAGACATAATATATATCCATGAATCACTTCACCTACCATGTGAAGCTTAGCCACTACTGGGGTGTGAGCTGTGTGACTCTGCAAAGCAACCCAAGAAAAAACCTTGAACTAGAAAGTAAAGGACACTAATCCTATTCAAATGAAATTATTACAGAGCACTCACACATCTGAGAGCCCTAATAACACGGGCACTAACTGGGTGGTGGCAGCAACGGTGACCATCAAAGCTCTGTATTTACATACTGTCAGACAGGATAGCTTAAGAGTATACTTTAGGCTGCAAGTGGTCTGTACATATTTTCCCCTTCGTTACTGGAAGGTATCCCAAAACAGAGAGATTTGAATCTTCCCCTCTGTAAAATAGCTAACTTTCCACTTACACAGACATAGGGATTCAGAACCTCTTCAACAAAGAGGTAGTTATATTTCATCACAAAATCTGATCCCAAAGGTAGGTGTTTTTTCTGTCACGTTATTCCCCTCACAGAGTTTTTTTTCCCCTCAGATACAAAGGGTGAAATGTGATTAATGCCTTTTTTACTCCCACTCTTGCTACCCTGGAAAAACTGAAGGGAGAACTTTCCACAGATGTCCTTTTTTATCCCCTGGAAGGAGGATGGCAGTAGTTTGGCTTCTTCTCCTGTGTGGGCTATGCTTCTCTGCCTTTTAAGATGAGTTAGCTGATTTATTTTGCATTCCACTTTTTAATTAGCTCTCTTTAAGTAGGGAGGTATCTTCTCAGTCCAGTTTCACTCTTAGTGAAGTCTTAGTGCATGCAGACATATCCACAGCTGAGTTATGCAAGATTGAGAGATCTCATCTATACTTAAAGGCTTGAATACATTGTTATGACAGTGTAAACTGGTTAAAACTAACTGTAGCATTCAGCCTACACACGCCAGAGCTCTGGAAATCACCTGGTTGTACACAGAAGTTTGGTTCTTTGATTCTTGGAGAATAATTTTAAGATCAGTTGTGCTGCTTCCGGGTGGTATGGTGTGTTTCCAGCCTAGTTTCAGTAGTAAGTCTCAGAAAAAGATGCAGGGAAAGAAAATGTTCTGCATCTTTTTTACAGAGTAAGTGCAAGATCAGGGTGGAGGAGAGGTGGATTGATCCTGCAGCTTTCCACCAGATACCCACTCTTCACAGAGTTAAATTCAGGGAATTTGTTTAATTCTGTTTTGTAGCTCACAATTTAAAATTATGAGAGAACTGAACACAGCAAGAGGGGATGAGTATCCTAGGGAAGGTTGGTCAAATGACTGAAGAATGATTTTGGAAGCCTCCTCTGATAGTGCTGGGCCTGGAAACAGGAATTTTCAGGAAGCTGCTGCAGAGAGCAAAGCAAATAAAAGTGAAAGACTGCTGCAGAGAGAGAAACTGTTCATATACCGCAGTGGTATTACCTGTTGCATTTGCATTTACATTGAAAGAGAGCATAGGAAAAGAAGATGAGTTACGAGAGTGTCTAGATTAGTAATAGGAGATACTGGGCAGGGCCAGCTTTCTATAATGAGCTTGCTACATACAAAAGCTGATGTTAGTATTTTATGGCTCCCTCCACCCAGAGGTCCAAGCCATTAATTTTTGCTTTGAAGTTAAGTTGCAGTCTCTGCCAGGTGATTCATAATGATTCATTGTGTTGCCTAGACCAGTGTGATACTTACTTACTAATTTAAAACCTTCACATCCCTTTAGATCTGCATTTTTCATGTTTAAAGTATTGCACCTTATTAAGGTTTTAGGTTTCTTTCTAAATAGGTGTAAGCATCATATGGTAGTCAGGTTAATCATAGTTAACAGAACGGTTCATGTTGTGCCATGATTAGGAAATGACGTTGTTACATACCTATATAGTTAGTGTGTGAATCAATCTACAGGCAGAACTAAACAGCTGATAGGCTTACAGATGCAAACACATTGAAGTTCACAAACTGGAAAAGGTTGAGACACATGGTGAGAACTTGATCTTTATCAGGTTATGCTTTTTGTTGTTGTGTTCTCTCATTCTCCAGTGGCACATGGTTTGTTCTGTTTACTTCAGTAGTTTTGATTGCTTACGATTTTTGGGCTGAAAAGTATTTATTTCATCTTGGACACACTCTGCTCCTGTTCTTTGGTCTGGATTTTCATGAGTTAGTTTCATATATTTCTGACTAAGTTCCTGTACATTAGTCTCTACTGTCTTTGTATCTTTTTCTTTGCATATGTAACATGGGAACAATATCTAGATTAAAATATCTTAATTTAGAAATCTGCAGTAGCTCTTCTAGAGTAGATCTAATGTAGGTGTCAACTTCAAAGCATGTGTGGTTTTCTAGACTCTGCTGACTAGATTCTCATTGACTATAATGGGATTTGGAACACTGAGGCTTCTGCATAGCTGTGACTCACATTTTGCTGGGTGTATGTACCTTGTGTCTTGGAGCCAAATAGCATTCTCAGGTGAATAAAGTTGAAAATTTGGGGGTTGATTGTGTTGTGTAATCATAGGTATTTAGACACCCTAAACATCTCCCTGCAGTGGTATATACAACACATGATGAGGCCTGCATCCTTCTGGAAATACAGATAGAAGCCAAGTAGAATACAGCATCACATATGATGTGGCACCAGACATCTAAGTGATGGTAGATTAATCAGGGACTTGGAGCCCATTGAAATAGTCTCACTCAGGTGGCACTCTTTCTGGAGCTAAATGCTCTTGGTCTCCACATTTAGGTCCACCATTTACAACTCCTCCAGTGGTAGAAAAAATGACATTATTATTTTAAAATACTTTATTCTAAGACTAAAGGCAGTCAGTGTAGCAGAGTGCTGTGTTGAAGACACTGCACACACCATACTTCTATACAGACCATAACTCACAGCTGAATCACTCAATGGAGCCTGTCAATATTTGAAGGCAAAAAACTGTAAACAGGTAGTTAATGAGCAATCAGCCTTGAACATTGCTTAAAGACACAAACCCTAAAAAGGATTTCTTATCAGGCAAAGTGAAATCACAGAAATATGTGAACTGGCTGCTTCAGGTAAGACTTTTCCTCGTTTGGTGTTTTTAATTTAATAATATATTTCTTGGTGTCATCTCTCTTTCAGTCACATATATAGAATATATGTGCATGAGAGTAAATGGTCACTCTCCATCAAAACCACTTATGAAGGCAGATGGCACCATTCCACATGATGCAATGATTCCTTATTGCTTACATGTGAATTGCACCTGCCTTTCTGTAAACTATGCCAGCTTGATCCCTGTCAGTTTAAACAAAATTATTACCTCTAATACCAACATGAATAACCAGGTGCAGCCATTGTGAGACACAGAACACCCTCTGCACTGTGTGTTCAGGCTTTCAGAGTTTGGGGTTGACAACCTGCTCTGGGAAAGAATACACCTTCTGGAGCTGCTCCATTGGGATTTCTCCCTGTGTGAAATTACTCTGCGGTCAGCTTCAGTTTTCTCTTTTCCTTCTTTAAATAGTGATGAACTCCTAATTTACAGCTCCTGATATGCTGTTCTTAACCTATTGTCCTCATTTTAACTTCACTGCCTCCTTTTCAATTTATCAAAACTTTTCTTTCCTATATAGTCCATTAGCCTTTTTCTCACTTTAAGTACTTCAACATGACATGCTGAAGTAGAAACAATCCTACAGCAATTCTGCATATTTCAAAGCATCAGCCTTAATTTTTCTGTTTTCTCTAAGTTCTTACATCTGATCTCTACTTATCTATTTGTAAAGCACAATCTCTAGGGCTTGATAGAAATTGAATTTGACTCAGAATTTTGTAGCCTTGACAGATATTCATTGTTGAATGTGTACTTAGTGCTTTCTTTGACAGCTTCATTCTACTTGGAAAGCAAAATTCAAAAAAAAAAAAAGGAAAAAAAAAAAAAAAACAATGGAAAACAAAACCACCAAAAAACAAAACAAAAAAAAAA
>NDXB01019880.1:1576-37053 GCA_002631895.1 Agapornis roseicollis | reverse complement strand
TTTTTTTTTTTTTTTTTTTTTTTTTTACTTTTACAGATATGAGCTGCAGTGGACTGGCAAGGCAGATACAACTATGCAGCCTGTAAGACTGAGGGCTGCTGAAGAAGGAGATGGAGAGGAGTCTTGTTTTTCTTTCATTTAGGTTCGCTGCATGTTTACCAAGGTGAAAGGATTAGTGCCTTGGAGATCATTTGCTTTCATAAGCTTTAAACTAGAGTAGAAAAAGTTTCATGTCTTGATTCTCTTCCAGCAACTCTCTCTCAGCAAGGCATATAGGAGCAAGCTGAGACATATTGATTGCCAGCAGGCTCTTCCAACAAAATTGCCCTGTCTGAATCAGTTAAACTGGGTGGGAAGAGATAACTTCTGCCAGTTTTCTCCCATCGTCACTCCTAGTATGTGGTGAAACACTCAGGGCATTCTTTAGTGCTTTATAATCAAGACTAAATGCCCCAAATTTCTCTATCCAAATAATGTCAAAACTCCAGTCTAAATGTAGCCGTACTTCACATCGCTTGTAGTCTGTTTGTGTTTTATACAGACTTACTGTGAAATATTGATTATTTTCCTGTTTCATGGATTAAAAAAGGTTTAAAACCAGGCAGGAAATAGGAACTTTTATTTTCATATTGTCCTTATTTAAAACAAATGTTAAGGTTAAGTAATGATATTTAAAACTTTGCTTTCCTGAAATATACTTCTGGTGGGATGTCCCTGTGTTTTGTGTAATCAAGATCAATGAAAAAACCCACAAAATAACAAACCCAAATCACAAAAACTGACTCATGAAACTAACTCCATCCAGAACACACCGAACCCCAGAGCAGCAAACTTAAAACTAGCTAAATTTAACCAGATTGCTTTCCCTAGTGCTTTCAGAAAATTAACAGAATGTTTTTTCATGATGCTAATTTTAAAGCAACAGTCAGTAATGAAGATTTATTTACTGATTTGGAACAAAATACCATGAAGGCATTTAATAGACAATAAGAGCTATCTCCTGCTTTACTAGGGAATAATCCAATTTCCAGTTCCAAAGTGGATTTACTATCAGTATGAAGATCAGATATTTCACCTAAGCAAGGTTACTTGATCACTGCTGAGGAAATCAAAGCCACCTTTCTGCTTTTGATACTGAGGAAATTTGAGCTGCTTTTCTGATCTTGGCACTGTATAAGAGATCAAATTCTTCTTATTAAAAGCAAAATTAAGATTCGTTGCAATCAGCTTGCCGATTGCACTTAAAATGCTCAATGATAAAACTAATTTGGTTTTTCATCCACTGTGGCAGAGGGAGGATCCCAAGGCAAGGAATCTGGAGCAAGGAACAACTTTATAAAAACAAACCATTGCAGAGTGCTGTTCATTAGGTAGTTTGGTCTTGGCAGCAGGGAGATAGGAGTTTCCAAGTCCTGATTACAATTTTGCCACTAACTTGCTGCATGCTCTGAGCAAGTCCTTGCCTCTCTGCTGCTCTTTTTGTCTCTCTAGAATAATAATAACAATGCTTAACTGTCCCTTTATAATGTTAAGAAGATTAATTAAATGCCGTATTAATCTGTTGCAATGACTCAGTCTGACCAGTTCTTTCATATACCAACAATCCCAAATCACTACCTGATTCAAACCTGGAGAAGTATACTGAAAAATCTTGATCTCTGTAAGAGACCTGTGCTACCATCTGGTACATTCTCCCAGGGATGGAGGATACCTGCCTCCTACTTCCTAGAGTAAAGGAAAAAAAGTATTGTCGAGATTAATGAAAATTAGTTTTGTTATTAATTCTATAATAATGATGGAGCACCTTTTCCTATGAGTATATTCCTGAGCTGGAGATTGCTCAAAGACAGAATTTGACTGGTGTCCTTTTTCCTGTTTTGTTCCTTATTTGTTATCTTTTTAGTGAATTCTGGTTTAAATGTGATCATGGGAGAGCTTCCACAGCTTGCCAGGTCAAAGAGTATTGACTTTTTGTCTAGTATGTAGTTCAACTTCTTAGTTACTGTAGAAATTTCAGAATTAGCCTAGTGTAGAAGGTTTCTTCCAAAAGCCCATGTAAATTACATTAATGCTGAGCAAGACTAATGTAGCTAGGATAAAGCACAATACTGTAGACAAAATATGGTCGTATTTACAATTAGAGGACCTCCCACACCACTTAATTTTAACTAGATTTCTGTGTATCAGTTCTGCATTCTCAATAGAGAAATACATTAGGAATTACATTTTTGTTTTATGTATAATAGGTACTAGAGTCAACAGATATTTAAACCCAGGGAGATGTTTTCTCTACAGAGAAGTTAGATGCTGCAAATACTTCTTTAATTTCTCTTAAGGAGATGTTAAATGGAAACTTCATGCTGACAATTATTTGCATCATGGTGTAAACTCTGCTAGAGACATTAGTGATTTATATGTCATTAATTTATTACTAAAGTAGCAATGGTGTTGAAATTTCAGGATACTGGATTATCCAGTGTTATTCAGCAAATATTGATGCATAACTCTGTATTTAAAGCTTTATATCTTTTTCTTCAATGACTGTGAAGGTAGTGTTTACTCTGTAAATCAATATGCTTTGATCTTGTAGATTCCACAGTCAGGAGAATGAAACAAAAGGTGTGAATTTACCCAATTCATCTTAATGGGGTGTTAATGACTTCAAAGGCTGGTTGTGACCATTTAAATGTGAATGCTATTAATCAACAGGATAAAACACAAACACCCAGCTTAAGTCATGGAAATGTAATTGCTTAGGGCAGAGGGGTCCAATTTTGGTTGCTAAATGAAGATGCATGTTTTGAAATAGAAAAAGGGGAGAGCTGGCAACCCTTGCTTCTCTGCTTTGACAAAATTAAGGGGAAAGCTAATGCTTCACTGAGGTTCTAGAAAACTATTTCTACCACAATTACAAACTAGGTAGTCTGCAGGAAATGATTAACTCTCAGCAGTGCTGTCATTTTGATTATTGCTACAAGACAGCAACTTACAAAATTAATTTTCTTTCCAAACAGTTCTCCTGTGTACTTTGATTTTAAAGTTCATTTTAATACCTGCCTCCCCCAGAACCCTCCTTTTGGGATTGGTAAGGAAGTCTTTACACCCATTATTTGTGTGGTAAATTTTTATGCCATACAGACTCAGCCACTCCAACCTGTACTATGCTTGCAACACCATATGATCTGGGAGAAGAGGCTGGTGCTGATATTTTCTCTTTGTGAATTTGGATATCCAGTGTGTACCAACGCTTACTTTTCAAAGGCAGCAGTATCTGGAAAGTTTTGAGGAGGGCAGCAGAAGTCAGCAACTATGCTGTCATGGTTGCTTAATTCATTTACTGGGACTATTTCATTCTCTTTTGTGGTCCCTGGTCCTAATCCTACTTCTTGGGCTGTCCCTGCTTTACAGGGGCCCATTCTTCTATGACTGTTCACTGGAACAGAGAGGAGATCTAACTTATCATTGTGAGCTCCACAATTGTGTGATTAATAAAAACAATTATATGTTTCATCGTTCTTATTCCTGCCTATACTCCTTTGTTGTGTAAGCTTGGTTGAATCATGCAACTATTTCAACTTCGTTTTTCTTTAAGCATAGCACATCTGTCACAGTTTCAGTACTCTGCAGAAACACAGACTTTTTAAAGGAACAGAACTGCAATTTGCATAATCTGTGACTGGTAAGGTGTGTATTCTGCTTGCAATTTGGGAAAAAGAGCAAGAAAAAGCAGAGTCACTTACTATGCACAGATTATAAGGCAGGGTTGCTACATGAAGTGAGGCTAGAAGTGTAGGGTAGATCAATGCCCTGCTTTACCTTCCTCACGGGTTTTTTTGAAAGTGAGATAATCTGCTCCAATGCAGAGCCATGAGTCTTCTGCAGCAACAGTTCCTACCTTTTCCTTTCTTTTTTTTTTTTTTCGTGGACAGGATTTACTTTGCGAACTCTCTCTGCCTGACCTCCTCAGTTCACAATGTAGCTGGCCTATATACAACTGTCCTCACCATGGAACTCAGAGCCTCTGCTCCTCTCTGTGATTACTTGTGCACCCTGTTTAGTGGATGCTCTCTCAGTCCCTCTCTGTTCCCTTACCTGGGCTTTTTCTTAGCCTCTGGATGAGGTTTCTAGCACCAGTTTCACCAAGACACTTCCGTTCTGACATGCTTCTTGTTTCTCTTACTAATATACCACTCCTGAACAAACACTTGGTATTATTTTTGGTCTGGAGCCAGGGGTATTGCATGAAAGATTTGCCTGAGAACTCTGGTGTCATCTTCCTCATGCCAGGTTTCCACCACTGTCAATATTTCTCTCCATTAACATGGAAGTCCAAAATCTATTGATATGCATTTTTTTTTGTTTCTGTGAACTGAATCTCAGTTNGCCTGAGAACTCTGGTGTCATCTTCCTCATGCCAGGTTTCCACCACTGTCAATATTTCTCTCCATTAACATGGAAGTCCAAAATCTATTGATATGCATTTTTTTTTTGTTTCTGTGAACTGAATCTCAGTTTCAATCTTATCAAATATTATGCTAATCTGTCTGTAATGCTAAATAAATTTTCCATTAATGATTCCTACATTGTTATATTGATCTACATAAAACTGGCAGGCAGTTCTCCTTTTTCCTTTCATTAAACAATTTGCCAAGTTCATTAGATGTTACTGTGGGATATATTGGACATTAGCAGCATGGCTGTCAATCCACACCAAGGTAGCTGGAAGATGGATACTATAAGTTCCAGTTCAGGGGTTATGTGTAAGCAATTTTTTATGACTGCCTTTAAGAAGTAGGAGAAGTTATGAGAAAATTATGTATTTAGTAAAACAACAACAGCAACAACAAACAAAAGCAGGGGACTGAGGGAGCTCAGTAATAATCCATGTAAATAAATGCCTGCAGAGCTTTAATTGGAAGGGACAATAATCCACAGTTTAGCTCCAGAATCCATCTAGATTATGGATTCCTGCTTTTTGGGTCTTCAGCAGAGCAGGGGTTTCTTGTGATTTTCTTTGGCTTTAACTTTCACTAAGGTGTGCTAACCTTAAATGGAGGTCTTCCATGGCAGGCAAGATTTAAGGGAATAATGGCATTAAGGACATTCACATTGCCAGGTATCATCAGGCTGGTAAGGCTGATATGATGTACTTCCATCAGGCTCTACCGCCTTTTCAGCCTACCACCACATATTCTCTTCCCATCTGTCTTCTTTGCTTCCCCCACTCACATTCCCAGAGGCTTATTGAAGGAGTGGAATGGGAATATGGTCACCTGTTCCACCTGAGCTCAATCTTGCTTGACTCTCCCAGTCAGGAGGCTGCCCTGACATTCCAGGGAGGTTAATCAGCCCAGCCTCAAAGCCTTTGAACTAAAGCTCTTCCACACATTAGTTCTGAATTTGGCCTTATGCTATCGTCAGGTAGCCTTAAGGTAAAGGACAGTCAAGCTTGTACAAGCTCTTGTTGAATTATAATCAGATGGAATTTATTATTATTATTTTTCTGGCATTGCTGACATATTGGCTTTGCACGCCTTAAAAACATCAAAGCTGACAAATGGGCAAGAAACAGCAATGCCGACAGCACCACAGAAAGGAACAGGAAAAGGACAAATTAAAGAAATCATGAAGGAACTGGTACTAACAAGCAAGTCAGCAAAACCCATTGTATCTGCCAGGTTTCCTCCTTCAGCATTGTTCTAGAGAGCTTCCTGCTGCTTGCCAGGCTGGGAGTAAGGCAATTCAGTAATCCTCCGCATTACTGTCCCTCCTGTCTAGGATATGGTTTCTTGTTACTGCCTCACTGCTGAGCTGTATGCAGCTGTCAGTGAAAGCAATGGAGTCTTTCCACCTTGGGTTAGAAAAGACTTGTCTCAAATGAAAACATGGAAGGAATTTCTAATACAAGTTGATCCATTATTTTGAAATAATGTGTTAGGAGTTCAAGTATAAGAAGAACTGAATAACTCTATTGTAAGGCCAAACAGCAGGAAGAAATAAATACTTGTTGTAAAGTGATAAAATTAATAAGTGAGGCATAAATTGGAACTGATTCTTTTATTTTACAAGAAAATGATAGAACAACGGTATTTACTTTCCATGTCAGTCTGAAGAATGATGAAATACTGTAGTAAAGGTTAAATAATGGCTCATATTAGTGACCAGTCTCATGAGATATGCCATAAATAGAACTAAGACTATCAATCACTATTACAAAATATAATCTATATGTCATGCACATATATTAAAACAGATAAAATGAAACAGGGAGTTGAAATTAAAAATGCCCACCAAAGTGCACAGGGATAAATGTCAAAACAAAGGCTTTGTGCAAGCAGTTGAGAGTTCAGAATCTGGGCTTTTTATGATCAAGTGATACAAAAATGCCTTTAAATATTCAAGATATTAGTGTACAAAGTGGATGCTGGCAGTATTTTCAGGAGTGAAAATGATCACTGCTGTTGGAGGCTAGAGAGCTGTGATCAGCTAGGACACCAAAAATTCTGTCTTTAAAGGAAAGAAGAAAACTTGTGCAGAAATTCTCCGATCTGAAAGTTAACCTTCTTTTAACATGCATGTGAAGAGCCCTGGTTTTATATGTTGTGACTTGGTTTTGCCTCACCATATCTGACTCAGGAAGTTGACAGACAAGCCCCAGTGGCAGTTGCTTGCATGACTGCAGCTTCCCTCTGCTGCTATGAGTGCCCCTGCAGGAGAACCACCAGGAGTGGATCTTTGCCAGACCCCTCAGCTGCCACTTCTTGGGGGCTGATATCTAAACCACCTTTAACTGCAGTTCAAGCTGATATGCTGAGTTGTAAGCCGCAGCTGCTGAGAGTCTGGCTCATATCTGCTTCTGGTAACTCCAGCAGAAGGGCAGGACAAACATCTGGAGGAGGTTATTTATATATAAATAATATTTTTATATGTATTTAGCGATAATTTTCATTTATTTATAAATTTATATAGTTATGTCCTGGGTTCAGCAATTGCAGTCNCCGCAGCTGCTGAGAGTCTGGCTCATATCTGCTTCTGGTAACTCCAGCAGAAGGGCAGGACAAACATCTGGAGGAGGTTATTTATATATAAATAATATTTTTATATGTATTTAGCGATAATTTTCATTTATTTATAAATTTATATAGTTATGCCCTGGGTTCAGCAATTGCAGTCAGTTTTTCTCCTCTTTAGTAGCTGGTGTTTTGACTTAACCCGGGAACAAGGCTGATAAGGCCGATGTTTTTGGTTGTTGCTAAGCAATGTTTGCCCTGACCAAGGACTTTGTGAGCCTCATGCTCTGCCGCGGAGGAGGGGGGGCTGGGAGAAAGCAGCGACAGGACCCAAACTGACCAAAGAGGTACTCCATACCATAACACGTCATGCCCAGGATGTAACTGGGAGTTATCCGGAAGGGCGAGTTGTCTCTGGGGTTTTGGTTGGAGGTATTCGGTCGGTGTTGGTGGGGTGTTGTGAGTTATCTGTCAGTGGTTGATGGGATGCTGTATTCTTTTCCTTTATCATTATTATTACTGGTGGTAGCAGTAGTGATTTGTGTTATACCTTAGTTACTAAACTGTTCTTATCTCAACCTGTGGAAGTTGCATTCTTTTGATTCTCCTCCCCATCCCTCTGGAAGCAGAGGAGGGCAAGACAGGGGGGTTGAGTGAGTGAACGAGATGCATGGCTGGGTTTGAACCACAACAAGTTATAAATCTAGTATATAGAACAAATACATAAATTTATATAATATATAAAACTGATAGTCCCTATGGCAAGACTGTCAGTTCCTACAGATTAGAAAAAAATAAAATTTCATGCATATAAATAAATAAATAAAACCCCCAAACCCATAATATGTTTGTCCATGAAGAAATCATCAATTAACTAGAGAATGATGAACAAGGGTTGAAGAGAAGGTGGAAACTAAATAACAAGGCTCCACTGAGTTAAATATACTCAGTGGCAGATACTAGGTTTCTTCCTCAGTTCTATAACCCCATTTTCAGATTGCAGCTGAAAGAAACTGCAAAATTTACGAACTAATGTATTTAATAAATTTATTATGAAATCATAAATATGTTGGACGAAACTTAAGGTCCCATCATTAATCTTCAAGACCACTGAGGATTTTCCTGAGAGGACCTCACTATATATTGATGACATCCTTTGACAACCATGTTCTTTCAGAAACTATGAGCTTATCAGCCTCAAGGGTGAAGCTCATGGGAGCTGGAGATGGGGCTTCCTTGGCACCAAGGCAAGTGGTTGGATCTCATTATCAGAGGAAATAAAAATGACCACAAATCTCACTGCCTTCAGAACAAAGTCTAAGGCTCAGTTTTTCAACTTGACTGTTCCAAAGCTCCTGCTAAAATTACCAAGGAAGAAGAGGAAAAAACACAAGGAGAGGAAAAAAACAGAGGAATGTAAGGGAGAGAAAATAACCTGATTGTGTCTCTAGCTGCCTGTTGAAAGTAGGAAAAGAATTTTGTTTCTCTTGTGATTTACTGTGAATTCAGTGATAATTTCTTGTGAGTTGTTTTAACAGTTGGCATGGGCAATTTTATAATAATCTAAGCAGAAAATTGTGTACAGATCCATAGTGATTTCTTTCTCACTTTCAGTTCCAGTGTTAAACACCCTTATCAACCAAGTAGCTGAAAGAGTGATTGGTAATTACAGATTAGCTACATGAAAAATGACAATTTACAGCTTTATCAATGGAGACTGAGGACACCTTTCATTCTTGGACACTGGACACTTCATGATTTTTCACCTTACTGATACATTTCTGTATTAGTGCTGCTATAAAAGTGACATAGGCATGGTAAACTGTGAGATGAATTCGTGAGCACTGTTGGCCTTATCATCCTGTCTCATTGCAGTAAGTTTTTAATCATTCCAAAACATTGTCTTGATTACTGATTTAGAGATATCTTTCAGCTTTCATATCTCAAACTGAGAAGTTTGTTGAGCTATTGATCATACCAGGCTTAATATCCATACTTACTTACAAAGCATCTGTAGAAGCTTGGAACATGCCTACATTTTGCAGTGGAGCCCGGTCCTGTCACACTTGAGATAATATGTTAAACTAGGACTGCATCCAAAAAGAACGTAGACCTCTCCCCCACCCCCTGCTGTCAGTTCAGCATTACATTAGTCGTAATTATACCTGCTGAGAAGTAGGGCTGATGGGTTTGGACATGATACTGCTTAGTTCGTACAGAATCACACCCTCAGCAGGTGTCTCTGGTAGGCCCTATGCCCTGTCTCTGCAGATGTCTGCTGACATCTTTAAAAATATGGGCACCTTCCCATCCAACCCAACAGGTTCCTGAAGTTCTTTACATGTAACTGTCTACTTCTTGGCATGTGGACACGAGAAACATTCATGTTTTATGTCGTTAACTTTGATTGCTCAGTGGCCTCTCCTCATGGCATTTCCTCCTGTCAGGAAGAGATGATTCAGCTTCTAGACCTCTGTGAACTTCATTCACCTGGATTAGACTCAAAGATCCTCTCAGAAATGGAAATTCCCAAGGCAAGAATCATAGAATATCAACTTAGAAGGGGTCCTCAAGGATCATTTGGGCCAACCTTTCCTAACAAAGGGAAAATAGGTAGAAAATTATGGCACATTTTTTAAATTTACATATCCCATCATGGTGACTAACTTTGATTCTTTCTGGACATAAAGTCTTTCTGGAATAAATATGTGCTTAAAACTAGTTGGGCCAGATTTAATTTCAGAAACACAGGTAGGCTTCCTTGATTTCACATATTTGAATATAGCTTTTAGACCTTGTTGGCTATATGTGGGTGAGTACAGAATAATGACATTAGACAACAGTTATTTGTTTCTACAGTAATTTCCTTCTTTGTCTTTTTATTATTATGAATACCATGAGTTGCCCCAGCTAGAAAGCGTCTTTGTAGAGAAGTATGTGGTGTTCTGGTAGACACCAAGTTGAACATGAGCTGACAGTGTTCCCTGGCAGCCAAAAAAGATAATGGTATTCTGGGCTGCACTGAGAAAAGCATTGCTAGTAGGTCAGGAGAGATGATACTTCCTCTCTGCTCATCTTTGTGTCCAGTTCTGAACACCTGAGTTCAAGAGAGACAGGGACATACTGAGAGAGTCCAATGAAGGACTACAAAGGTGATTAAGGGACTAAAGCATGTCTACTATGAGGAAAGGCTGAGAGAGCTGGGACTATTCAGCCTGGAGAGTAGAAAGCTCAAGGGGGAGATCTCATCAGTATGCATAAATACCTGAAGGTAGGGTGCAGAGAAGACACAGCTATTTTTTACAGTGGTGCCCAATGACAGGACCAGACACAGTAAGTGCACACTGAAACACAGGAGATTCCTCCCCAACATCAGGAAACACTTTTTCACTGTGAGGGTGACTAAGTGCTGGCACACGTTTTCTAGAAGATTTATGCAGTTTACCTCTTTGGTGATATTCTATTGCTCTTAAAACATGGTCCTGGGCAATTCTCTCTAGCTGGCCCTGATTAAGCAGGGGGCTTGGACCAGATGACATCCGGAAGTCCCTTCCATCCTCAATCACCTCTATGATTCTGTGAATCTATGTGTGTACATGTGTTATATAAATCCCCACATTAAAATCAGTCAATTTTCTAATGGTGTATAGGGGCATAGGGGCCTAAGGACTATCTGGGTGGCTAAAAAGTGATTGGTCTTAGAAGAGCAAAGTATTTGTCAAGCTTTTGGCAGCTTTCACTGTCATTAACCTACTTTTTTTCTTTGAACATAACTAACTAGTATTTCTGCATTTATAGCATTATTCTTCTAAATGCTAGTTGTTTCTGCCAAGAATCAAGCCTTTGGTGTAAAAATCTATAGCCTTTGGAAATATGACTTTGGTTTTAATATAAATTAAGACTGTAAGATGAAGGTAAATGTATGACGAAACTAAGGTATCTTCCCGTAACCTGATTTTATTTGATATTGCTTAGAGGCATGTCTCTCATTTGCAACCAAGCTTAGGTAAGACGTATTAACTTTACTGTGGTGAAGTTCAGGAAGTTTATCTAGATTTTTTTAAAAGCTGAAGTTCCAGAATTGTTTACCCAATGTTTAAAAAGAGATAATGTCAATAGAATATCTGCATAGTTTTGCTGAATGTTGTATCTGTCTTCATCTTAACCAGGACCCTTTAATTCCTTGCGAACCGACCAGTAATATTTCCTCTTATGAGGAAACCATTTAGCAGAGCAGAGACATGTTGTTTTGGGTCTATCATTGCATCTGCCTCAGGAAAGTGGGTGGGTCTGACAGAGGTGGAACAGATATTTGCACAGTTTCTTTTGGAAACAGCTATCTAGTAAGCAGGGAGGTGGTCAGTAAGGTATTTTTCCCAAGCACAGAACCTACCTGCCACCTTGTGCTGAGGTGGAAGCTCCAGTATCCCAGAAGACAAACTAAATTTTAGTTACAAAATATTACAGTCTAAATTAAATACAAATTTTAGAGTTACCAGAAACAGGATACTGACAGTAAACTTTATATTAATGTTTATCTGCTTCAACACAACAGCTGTCATCTTTAAGTAAGAGCTTGTTACTTCTGGCAGTCATGACAAATATGTTTCTTTTCTTAACAAGGCTGATCAAAAAATTTCTTTCATCATTAGGTATTCTGCGTATATAGAAATTACCTTCTGAGGGTAATAAAAATGCTAATACTGCATTAATAAAGACATAAAACACAATGTTGCAATAAATATGTCTTGCTAGTTGCAGGGCACTAGCTGAAGAGTGTCTCAAACAACCTTAATGCTACGTATATGTTACAGCTGCAGCATCAGTAAAAGCACATTGCTAATGGGACATCTATTAATGAGATTTATAAGAATGTTAATAGGTAAATCTAAAGTAAGGGCAAAAAAATTAATGCAACTCCACCTCTTTACAATTCAGGATTATAAATATTCATAATTGTCCTGTATTCTCTTAGGTATAAGTATTTCTGAGCATATTTATATATTCAATATTTCCATCTGTTTGCAAAGAAAAATACATCAAATATATGTCTGTCTTATGCCAGTTATAGAGATATTACACCAGCTCAGTGTACAAAGATTAAATCATGTCACTTCAGTTATTGATAAAGTAGATTTTAAACTTTATATGTATAGTAATGTATACTTATGCCCCAAAGTGGTGTTTGTGTTACTAAAACATTTTTTTCACTTGCTGCACACAGCATTACTATCCTTTTTGTTGACTACTTTTCTTCTTCCTCTTCTTAAAGAGATGAGAATGAACTAGAAGCTTGATGTTAAAGGCATTGGAAATCAAAACAATATCAGAAAAACAAAGTATTTAATAGTTTCATGTGGTTATAATATGGTAAATTAGTGTAAATTTTATGGTGATAATATCAATGTATACAATATTATGCTCATAATATGTTACAGTGTTACACAATTAATACTGTTCTAGTTTATAAATATCCATTGAATATTTGCAGTATTACAATCAGATTTACTGATCTATATTTAAACTTACTATCTGCTCAAATGAAAGAGAGTGCTCACTTAATAGCTATTTCAAAGCACTGCATTTGATGACTTGGGTTTTTTTCCAAACAGCACTAGCTGAAGGGCTAATTTCAATCCCATTTTTCTCTCTGTGGATGACCTTATGTATCAGGAAAATAGGTGGGAATTTCCATTGTCAAGAGTTCAGCCTGGATCTAGTTCTGATCTCAATGAAGTCATTAGTAAGTAACTTTTCTTCCAAATGCATTTTTAGTGCTTTTCTTCTGTTACCAATTTTAGATTTTCTCAGAATTATGTTCTTATTTTGCAATAGGCATCTGTCTGATAATTTCACTGCAGAGGGCTTTTTATTTCACTTTCTTTCATTACTCTTTTTCCAGAAAAACTCATTTTTCATCTGCCATTTGCTCTCCTACTTTGTACACTCTGAATTTCTCACTTTTGTCGAGGTCAGCATTCTCTGAACTCCTAATTCTCCTAAACATTGCAAAAGATGGTAGTTCACCTCTTAGGATCAGCAGCTTTGCCCTGAGAATGCTTAGCAAGATAATGCAGTAGGACACACATAATTAGTTCTTTATAATTTTATTGAACTGAGAGCAAGGAATATATTCCACTGCAAAATTACAAGGGTTTTTTTTATGGATACTTCTTTTTTTTATTTTTTTTTTTTAATTTTTTTTTAGCTTTTTAGCCCATTAATTGCTTTAAGTCACAGCTTTTCTGAACCTTTGCAGGAAAACCTGGTGTCTAGATGGAGGGTGAAAGATACTGTGAAGACTCTCAGCCAATGTGTGATATCCCCATACCGCTACTCCCGTACATCACACATCTGCTGTAGTCTGAATAAGCTCAACAGTACGCAGATGTACACAGAAACAATTTTAACAATTTTCTTTGACTATCTTTAACTACTTCTGTTAGGGTCGTTTAAGCAGCACACAGCAGCAACAATGAATCAGAAAAGAGCAAAGGGGAAACCAGTAATGAGATACAGCAAGAAAATCCACAATCAGCACCAGCTGTTGCCCAATTAAACTCAACAGTTCACAGGTGTTCACAAGAGGATACACAGTTTTGCCTATGCCAAGATACCTTTCTAAATAACCCTCATGAGAGCAATACAGAATGAATTTTATTTTATTGGCCAGTTTACATATTTTTAAAGCTTTAAAATTTTTATGTGTCAATAGTAACAATTTTATAAACTAAACATCTCTGTCTTTATTTTTGACACCTTAATCAAAAGAAAAAATATCAAAATTCATAGCTCAAGTGTCTATTCCATCACCCTTGTCTTTGCTTTTCTCAACTACATTCTCTTTTCTATTCCTGTTTGTAGTTAATTCCTTTCTAAGTAGGCTTTATGACTTTTGCTTTGTGTGGATAAGCCTAGTCCTGAAAGTTCACAACACAGCTGGATTTCTGGGCATAGAAAGTGACTTAAATTGATGTGCTGCCTATGTCCAGATACAGCCTGATTTTTGAAACAGCAAATACATGAATAGTACAATCCTGTCAGGCCTCTGCACATGGGTGCTACTCTTGATATAGCAAGTATACACTGATGCTGCTTTGTGATACACTTGTTTTGTGGTTACACAGAGGACCTTGGTCTCCATGGCTGGCATTTTTATACCTTTAGTTAGCATTTTAAAACATAAAAGCCAACAGCAAAAACTGGGGACAAAACTGATATTTCTGTTCCTTTTATTAGTTCCTTTTCAGCAAAAACTTCTAAGTCATGGAATTTTTCTATGGGAATACACTGATATGAAGGTCATAATATAAAATTATGGGCTTCAAAACTAAGAGGTTTGCACTTGATCCACATAGCTGTGTATTTACAATTGTATATCCTTAAAACAAAACAAATTTAAACATGAAATTATTATTTGCTTCCTTTTTGTAATCCAAAATTACCTTACAAAGTTCCTTGGCAATTACAATATTTTGGCTGTCAGCTAGCTGTTTAGGCCATGGCTGGGATGTTAGAAGGCCCAGGGGAGTCTTATCTCTCCAGTGTGAATGAGATGCATATGATGTTGGTGCTCTAAAGGTTAAACTTGAGCTGCAATGCAACAGAGCCCAGTTCTCAGATTTAATCTACAGGGAAACAATTATGATGTTCTCTGCCTCCAATTTATTTTAATAACACTTAATAATACTAGCTTGCTCTTAACCAAAGTGATGCCTTTCATGCAAAGATCTCAAAGTACTTTCTGCACAGGAATTAATTTTCACCACACCCTAATGAGAATGAGAAGCAGAAATTACCTGCTTGTAATTTCTCTTTATTAAACTTACCTTTAGTCTAATATTAAGAGTTCTAAAAGGCCGTGAGAGTTTGCACTTTCTTATGCAAAGTTTCACTAGCTCTGAACTAGGTATAGTTCTAATGTGCTTTTGTGTCTGGAAATTAGGATGGGTCTTTTCTAGAAATAATCAAAATAAAACTTAAAAGTCTGGCAACACTGAAAGAAAATAAAAATAAATAATGAAATACCTGATAAAATAGAATGGAATCATTTGGGTCTTAGATAGTGATAATATTTTTTTTATTTTTTTTTTCTTAATTTCAAAGTAAATGTTTTTTTGAAGTTTTTCCATGCTGAACTTCAGAAGGTTAGCTTAGTGGTAGCCCAGTTTTAGACAAGTTTTTCAGTGAAAACATTCATGTAATTCAAAAATGTATTTAAAATCCTGGTGTGATACATGCAGAGCACAGAGTAGTAACAGTAGGCTAACAAAAATGCAGCCTATTTGCAAAGGTGACAAAACAACCTTCACAATTTAAAAGAAAAATTATTGTGGCTTCTTGTCACTTTCTTCTCTTTTTTTCCTCTCATTTTTTTGCCTCTAGTCACAGCAGGATAACATCTGTTCTCAGATGGGGGCAGAAATTTGGCCTATAATAAATGCATACAAAAACCACTCATGTAGGGTTTGGTATTCCCAGGTGAAATATTTTGCTTGAAAACAAAGTCAGAGTGCTTACTGTCAACATGAGGTAAATGCCTGTGTGGGGTTTTGGGGTAAAATGCCAATTCCTAAAACAATTACTGTTCAGCCACTTGGACGGATTATTGTACCCTATTACCTGAGTAATACTGGTTGCTGCTTCTCTGCATGGTCAGGAGGAAAACAGAAGTCAGCAGACATGACATTTTTTTCCTGTATCTGTGCTTATGAGTAAACTTCAACTCTTGTCTATTGTTTAGTTCTTCAGCCTACCCTGAGCTATCTTATAGCTATTATAAGTTACAGCTGGACATTTTCATTTCTCTAGCTGAATCATAGGTTTGATTAATCCATGATGGTTTTCCTCTGCATTAAAAGAGATTAAGAAAGGTCTTATTGCCAAGAAAGAAGGGGTTCAGTGTTGAAATAAAGAAACAAAATGTTGAGGCATGTCATTTATCCAAGCTAAATAAAATTTCTCACATCTCTTGATGTTAGTTCACTGATGATTTGTGCTATTAAAGTCATTTATTGTACATAGGTTCAACACTCAAGTAGGGCCAGCAGGTAGTGTGATAATCCCCTCTCTGTTCTCCTGCTAATGAAAGAAGAGGCTGATGAACAAGATAGATTTTTTTCAAATTTGGTAAGAACACAGACCAGGTATCCTAGAAAAGACATGCAGGGGAAAAAGGCTGTGGGTAGGACAATATCAGATACAGGAACAGAAGTACCAAAGTGTGCTATAGTCTCAGATGGGCTGCTGGTAACAAGGTTTCTCCACTGGTTATTCCTGTCTGGGACATTGAGCATTAATTGTTCCTGTTGTTTCATGCTGAAAATTTTCTTTTTCCCTTACCCTTTCCCTTTTCATTTCTTTTTCGTTTCCCTTTAACTTTTTCCATTCCTTTTCCTTTTCCTCAGTTTCCCTTTTCCTTTCCCTTTTCCTATTCCTTTTCCTTTCACTTTCTTTTTCTTTTCCTTTCAGTTTCCCTTTTCCTTTTCCTTTCACCTTCCCTTTCCCTTTCTTTTCCTCATTAATAAAATCCTAAAATGGCAAATGAAAGGCTGTGCTTTCTTCCATGTGGATTTCTGTTTTTAAAGTATGCACTGGCACAGAAAATAAATGTCAGTGAAGAGACCCTGACCACTGCTGGAATCATCTAAGCTTCTTCTTCCTCTTCAGGTACTCTGCAAGGGAGTGAATTATTCTTACTAGTGCTGTGATGAATATACTAAAAAATGTACACAAGAGGATACAGTTTTCCCAAGAATAAGCAGGACCAAAGTTTTTAAGTGAAAATTGGCTGTGTCCTAAAAGATGTTCTCCTGCTTCATTAAGTGTCAGGTTGTATTCAGGCTTCACTGGGAGACATTCTTTATAGCCTGTGGTGGATGAAAATGGATGATCATAACTAATGATCCATTCTGGCCCTAAAAATCTATGAATTTACAATAATACACTAAGGTTAGATACACCTGAATAGATCCTTTAAAGCATGATCCAGGTCCCAAGAAGCCTCAGTAACTAATAAGTACTTTCTTGTGCTTTTGGGTTTTACTCTTTCTTCCTTGTAATTGTTTCTTAGAAGTCTGGAAAAAAAAAAAAAATCATTTCATTCCCTGCTGCTTATTTCCTTTTTGGTTTGGCAGGCATTCAGGCTTTTCTTCCATTTGTTTGCATACAAGTATGCAGAGCTACAAGCACCCACACACATGTCACTNGCTTTTGGGTTTTACTCTTTCTTCCTTGTAATTGTTTCTTAGAAGTCTGGAAAAAAAAAAAAAAATCATTTCATTCCCTGCTGCTTATTTCCTTTTTGGTTTGGCAGGCATTCAGGCTTTTCTTCCATTTGTTTGCATACAAGTATGCAGAGCTACAAGCACCCACACAAACAACATGTCACTTAAAATGGTAGAATGAGATTACCAAAATTAATGCAGTTGCTCTTTCTTAATACAATTGTAGATGCAAAGATTTCTAAACGGAAGTGTTAAATGCAAGAATTAAGTGTCATTTGCCAGTATCAGATTTTTACTTTTATTCCTTTTCCTTGCAGGGAGCATATGGATGGCAATCAAATTAGTCTCCCTGACATGGCTTTGCCCTTCCTTTGCTGCTAGGTTAGGAACATGGTGATTATCCTGGTGCCATCCCCATATGCTCTAAGTAGCTGGAGGCATGGAAATGTTCACAACTGGATGGGTGTTTGATGCAAAATTGGTGCAAAGCCTTTGGTCTGTTTTATGCTCATCTTCAGCATCTTGCAGTTGTTTATTACTCTGTGAGCTTCAAACTGTAATAGGTAGGATTTTACTCTGTGCATTCAAAATGACATGAAAGCATGGGCTTTTTTTGCTTCTTACATTCCAGTCCTTTGGTTCTCACAGGGAAGTGTACTCATTTGCTTTAATATAAGCTGTGATTCTATTTGGACTACAGATCTGATCTGTTAGTTTTTTAGTATTCGTGCTTTCCTGTGAACAAGTATTTAATTCAATTTGATCTCTTTTCAGTCTTCTTTTTGTTTTGTGTGTATTTACTATGAAAATATAAAACACCAAAAGCACCACTAAAAATCATGTTGGGTAATGCAGAGCATAAACAGCAAAGTTATTCCTTGCCCTCTCACCTCCATTTTGCCTATATTTGGAAGAAATATTGCCATTTCCAATTTAGAAATCAGAGCATGGACGGACTCTTCATAGCTGCATATAAAGGCAGTGGTGCCATGCTCTCCTGAACACTGTAATAAATCTCTCTTCTCTGTTTACAGCTCTTAAGTGACTGATTTTAGATCCTTTTCGAGTATATCCAGTGGCCAAGAATATCCTCAAGTCCTACTTAGCCCATTCTGTCTCTTTGATGATTGCGGCATAATTGAATGACTCATTTAGATGTGAATCAGGTGCTATTAGCTTGTCCTTCTAGTGGAACCCCTTCCAAAAGAAAGGTTAAGCTGTGGAATTTTTCTGCAGTTGAAGATTTCATGTTTATTATGAAGAGAACATCTGTGTTCTTGATGTTTCGTCTTCACTATTAGAAGGAATCAAACACATCTCTAAATTAACTGTAATGCACAGAACTTTATGTAACTCTTTCATGGATTTTATAGCCTGTACTGAGGAATAACGCAATATATAAATCATAGCATATATGCATATGCATATTTAAAAATAATTCTGATAGCTAACAGGGAAACTCGACATATAGGGCTGTATTTCTCAATGTTTCACATAGAATTTCATGCTGTCATAGTCTTTGGCATCAATAAGAATGTTCTCAGCAAGCCTCAGGTAGAGTGTGGTAGTAAAGTTCTTCTTAACTCCAGTGGAGCTCTCTCCACATTGAGGGGTCAGAACTAGAGATAGATGTATGCAAGACAGCATCCAGTCATAATTTACAACACCCTTCTCCCCTGCTGGCACTGTATTGCTCTCCTGTAATGTTTTGGGTTTGATCTGCCTCTGTTTATCAATGGAGCACATTTCTGGGAGACCTACCTTGAGGGTGGAGTTGTTTGTTACAACTCTCATAATGTCTCTATTTGTTTTTGTTTTTCATTTGGTGCATTAGCTGCAGAAATAACAAAAGTGAAACCCTAGCTCTTTATTTAGACTACAGCAGCTTCCAGGAAGCACTTATAGACATGACTGTAATGCAAATAAAATGGTAAAGATAATGTTATGGGAAGGCACACTTGCTGCTTTCTGAGCACTGCCAAAAAATGCCAGCTAAAAGTCCCCAGCTACTTTTGCCTGAGCAAGTTTATTTTCATTATAAAGCACTTATATCAACTAAGTAACAGAAGTGTACCTCAGTAAGACATTTATCTGGACTGTATCATAATCCTAGTTGCTTATGACTGACACCGATTTACACCAGCAGAAAAGTTAGGCAAGAACTCCAGATCTCTGAAATATAAATAGGAAAACCAAACTTACTTGGTTTATTATTTTACTACAAATTCAGGCAAGATATTAACCAAGGTTCACAGAGGTTCATGACTTCTTCCAGTGAAACTTTGAGGGTTTTGCATTGAGAAGGGAGATAGTCTGGAGGTGTTTTTAATCTATACTTCATTTTTTCCCATCATACATTCAGGGATTAGCTGCACCTGTGATATTTTAAATTTTATTTTGCCAAGGGGAGAAGATAGCTTTATATGTGAGTCAAGATCTCTAAAATGTCCTTAAGCCCACACAGTATACAGCTGATGACTTATAAAGGCATATTTGTGTTTCTTTTTATGTGGATTTCAGCTGTAAATTATGGATTAAATGTCAGTATCTCCCATAAGAAAAAATACTGATTTAACAAAGAACAAAAATGAAGTAAACATGCCAATTTAATTTTCAAATGAAGGTATTACGGATTCTGATGACTCTTTAAAGTCTTAAAAATGTCATTTCATATAACAGAATAGGGGTGTCATAGCTCACTCGTTGATGAATGCTTCCTATCTGTCAAACATGTTTTACCTTTTAGTCTATCCTTTTCTATTGCTTTTTCAATTGGGTGAATAGCTCCTTAAAAATTTTGCAGTCTCCCTTATTCAGTCACCTCTGAATGAAAGGATTACAGTGTCAACACTGCTTATGTAAGTGCAAGGAATACTGGGCTTGTATTACCTCTTTTTTCTTTATACTGTAGAATAGGATTGTAATGCTTTCAATATATTTGAACATGTGCATATTCTTAATTACTGCTTGTAATCAAGTGACTTCTCTGTGAAGAAAAGACTGTAAAGGCTCAAGCATAATTTTTTAATCATTGGATAATTCTAGTTGTATTAATAATGCACATAACCAAATCTTTACAGTGTCCTCTAAGTGTAGAATGCTGATAGATCTGTGGGTAGCTGGTGCACTTGTGCCCTTTTAATTGTGCCTCTGTCACATAGTGTAGGTGGGCTGGGGTGTGGGACTGGGTTGGTCAACTAAGCATTTGGCACATTATAGTTCACTATATGCTAGATGTCTGCCTTTCACAATTTATTTCCCCTCCAAAGCATAAGGAGACCAAATAGCAGCACCACTTAGATATGTCAATGTAATGTAGTGCTGTGCCCCACAATAACATCCTGAATCAACTCACTGGATGTCAGGAAACTGCAGCCTTGTGTTACTGTGGTGCCCTGCCTTGGCATATAGAGCCTATCCCTGGGATCAGCTCCTTAGCCCCTGAAAACCCCAGCTAGTGCAGCTGGCCTGCTGCCAAAATCCAGCATCTTTAGAGCTAACATCAGTGACCTTGCCTGGCACTGCAATTTGTTATATAGACATATCCCAACTGAGAAACCGTAAAGCACTCCTCATCTAGCTCTCTATTAGAAAACAAAATCTCTTGTTCTGCATAGTACCATTTTTGGAAATGTCTGAGACACAATGGTATCTGCGATTGCCTGTTTTTTTCATGTGTTTATTTTCAGAAAATCTCAGGAGTCCTAGTTAGCCAAGACTCTCAATTCTGATATAAATTATAAACCCAAGTGAAGTGGTGACAAAACACTGTGGAGAACAAACCCCACTCTGTACTGATGTATTTATGATTATTTAAGTTTTAATACACAGAATACAACTGTGATTTTTAAAATCAAAGTATCTGACCTTCTGGTTATGTTGCTGACATAAAATATAGCTTACTAGAGAATAAAAAAAAAAAATAATTAAGTAACTGTAGACACAGCTGCTGATTTTTGCCAGAAAAATGCTGTGCTAAAATGTCTACTCAAAAGCTGTCCTACCTAACTCACAGAGTGCAAAAAGCAGGGAAGGTGAGCCATGAGTATGAGGAAAGGGAGAAACAAGGGAAGGAATGATCTTTGAGCTTAGTATCTATAGTTTCACAATTTTTTAAAAGAAATTGCATTTGTTATACACATAGAGCTTTTGTCGTGGTTAAGGACACAGATAAAAAAGTCCATTAGACCATCTGGTACTGACTGGGTTAAGAGGAGACCTGAGATACCCTTGGCCAGTGGGGAAAAAGAATAGCATGAGCACACATCTGGGACATGTGCATTTCTTTGGGTGGCAGGAGAAGATTCAGCAATCAATAAGTGAGAGAGGAGTCAATAAAAAAATTCCTTGTAGGAATCCCATCAAATGACAAGAGCAGTTGCTGTAGACACACAGAGCTGCTGTTTCAACTTGCTGTTTGAGTGAATGTTTGAATGTAATACTGAAATCTGAGGAAAAGTGTTAATAGCTTTACACTGGTAGAAGGCTCTTTGGAGATAAGGTACAGAAGACATGGACCTGTGGATGGCTGAGCTGCAACCAGAGCAAGAGGCATAAGAGGCATGGAATGGGAGAATGTGAGTACTTGTCATGGAAAGCATACACTTACTGTTTTTCCACATGCTCCCAGGTGCTTTAACCTTCCTCTTTACCTGTCAAATTGGATCATCCATGCACTGGGAACAAAGAGATTTTTTTCTTAAGTGGCTGAAAAATACTTTAAGAACAGATACTGGCAGTATGATGCCACTCCCTCCCCCCAAATCTTTCAAGAGACGATCTAAGCAGTGAGAAAGAACTTCCAAATTATCTAGTAGAAGTGTTGTATGCATTGAAAGCATGATAGAATAAAGATTTTGCAAGTAGAATTAATTACTTTTAAAAAAAAAAAAAAAAAAAAAAAAGCATGCTAACAAATGTGGGTATTCAAATTAAAAATGAACCAGTTACTTAAACTACATGACTTTGCAAAAATAATTTTTTATATATATTGGGAAAAATTCTGCATAGTACATACAAATCTTCATAAAAAATAGATTTGTCAGGCTGAAAGAGCTTCAGCTCGGATAAGTAATCTAACTAACTGCAGAGCAGAATTTGAGAGAAGCTTCTGGTTTATTTTAGCACAATCACCCTTAGACTGCTGGCTTAATTGTGCTATAGCAAATAAGCCTTCTGTGGTTTTTGAATTTCAGGAAAGCAAGCTCTGTTTTACTTTCCTGGAGAGAAGACTTTTTAATGTTGCTTTTCAATAAGGTCTGATAGCAATATCACTTTGAGGAGGCTGGTAATCTGTGATCCTACTATGTCAAAAAACTTGGAGGTCCTTAAGACTTCCTTTATTCTTTGAGTATATTGAACCCTACCCACATGTCCCCTAATATTATATACTTGATATATCATTTCCAGTAAGAAGCTTATTTAGCTTAATAAATGAATTCACCCAAATTGCAAAGACAAGGATATATAAATATATTCTAACAACATCTTTGTGGACACAGTATTCAAATTCTCATGCATTCCAGGAATCTTATTTCATAACTACACGTTTTATACATTTTTAGAACTATATTTTACAAATAAACTTATAAATAAATTTCAGAAAAAAATACATTTTTCATAACTACATTTTATAGGTACACTTTAGTACAACTACTAAAGCTTCTGTGGCTTTCCTGCCTGGCTGAAAAAGAAAGGGCCAGTTTTGCTACAGCAGTATGTTATATCAGTGCAGATATCCTAATGCAGATGCAGTTATACGAGGATAAAGAAGATTTCATAAGTTAAAAAAGCACAACACAGATCTCAGTGAAATTGTATTACTTCCTGTGGGGTAGAAATAAATATGTCTGAGGAGAATTATGATATCCTCATTTGTATCTGGAGAAGAAAGTTAAGAAGTGAGCTGACTAGTGAGATGAAGTAGGAGCCCAAGGGAGGAAAAAGAGCTTAAAAGGAGAGAAACTTAAGCAACTTCCACAAATTTCCCTTAGGCCTCTCACTGCCAAGCCCTCTGTCTTGTGTTCCCACAGGAAATAGCTGCTCTGCTACTGCTGCAGGATTGCATTTCCCCTCTACCTTGGAGGACACAGCTGCCTCAAGATGGTTTTGCCAAGAGAAACTGAGAAATAATGATTAAGCACATGGGATTCAATTAAACCTAAATAAGTGTTTGTTGCAGATACTGGGAGGCACTAATAAACAACCAAATGAGGCACTGCTTGGGTTCTGGAAATTTCAGAAAATCCGGATGTGATGGTTTTCACCCAGTGCAGTATATAGAGACTACTGAAAAGCATTCGTCAGAATTTGTAACACTTTTTCAGACAGTTTGTTAGTTTAAATATCTGTAGAAGGTGAGTGTCAAAATGCAGTGCAAACACTATCAAGGTCATTTAACTTGTTTTCACTTAGATGAATATTTCTGGGGCTTTTTTGAAGTCCCTCAATTTTAGTAATTGTGGACCCAAGTGACTGGTTTTATGGTGTAAATTCAGATACAGGAAATGCTCCCATAAGCAAAGGTATGCACAGACTTCTGTATATCCAAAGAAGTTGTGGGGTGCAACTCCACCAGCCCATAATGACAAATTATTTAGACTATTCTATGGAAAATATGGCTCACAGCTGTGGTCTTCCCCTTATTCTCCAAGTATCCTGAGACATGCATGGGTTAGAAGCGGTATTAAAAATGATCTGGTTCCAACACACTGCCATGGGCAGGGATAACTTCTAGTCGACCAGGTTGCTCAGAGCCCCATCCAACCTGGCCTTGAATGCTGCCAGGGATGGGGCAGCCACAGCTTCTCTGGGCAACTTGTTCCAGGGCCTCACCACCCTCACAGTAAAAAAATTCTTCCTGATAATACCTGATGTAAATCTCCCCTCTGTCAGTTTAAAGTCATGCCCCCTTGTCATGTCACTGAATGCTTTTGTAAAAAGTCCCTTTCCAGATTTCTTGTAGGCCCCTATTAGGTATTGGAAGGCTACTTTAAGGTCTCCCTGGAGCCTTCTCTTCTCCAGGCTGAGCAACCCCAACTCTCTCAGCCTGTCTTCCTAGGAGAGGAGTTCCGGCCTTCTGATCATCCCTGTGGTTTTGCTCTGCACTCACTCCAAATGTCCCTCTTATGCTGGTCGCCCCAGGGCTCAATGCAGTACTTCTGGCGGGGGAATACATCAGTAATAATGTACAGTTTTTTTCTTGTGTGTTGGATTATGAAAGGCTCTAGTCTGCCAATTGCCATCTTCATTATTACTCACAACTTTGTCATTATGTTTCAGAGACATAAACAGGCCTGTTCATCTTCAGATAAATTAATTCTTTTATTGGTTGGCGTATAGTAGATTCATACTACAATGCTGCTCTGGCAATGAAGGCAACAAACTGAGCACTGCAGTTGACAGTCCACAAAGTCGAAAGGGAGAGATATTTCACTGTCTAAGATCATCCTCTTAATTTCAGAGCTGCAGGAAGAAGAATTCTGTTCTATTCTATTCTATTCTATTCTATTATCTATTGTATTCTGGAAGTTGATTTGTCCATGTCCATTTGGTAGACATTATCAAGAAACTCTTGGCAGTGAAGAGTGAAGAATCATTAATGTGATTTTTGGCAAAAGCAGAGCTGGGTAGTAGTAAGAATATGCAGGCAGCAGAGCTTGCCCTTTGGGTGATGATTTACAAAAATCTCAAATGTTATACAAAATTAGTGTAGTTACATTTAAAATGGCCACTACATGTCATCTTGTACCTTGCCTTGTAGACAATCCTTTCATTCTCTGACACTTCTTTGCCTTTGTTATGCCAGAATTCTTACTGATGGCTTTTGTGGGCACCACTAATTACGGACTTCACATTCTCTTTTGATTTACTCCTGCCTCTGGCTTTGGCTGACTTCAGTTAAGTAGGAATGCAGTCACTCTGCTAGGTGTGCTCAGTGGGCAACTTTTCAGGCATGTCAGTGCCTAGCTGTCAGCTGCTGTTGATCCAAGTGAGTGATCTGTGATGTTCCTTTTGAGAAAAAGGATGGTGTATGGTTGTGTAAGGGAAGGCAGAAGGAGAAGAGCCAGCCAAAGAGTATTTAATATTAACTTATAACTTTTAATTATTAATTTAATTTTATTTAACATTTAATGAACTTGTTCCTTAAATGATGCCTAAAGACTGAGCCTCATGTAACAAAACTTTGTGAATAAACTACAAGACACTCATCCATCATTAAAAAACCTAAAAGGAAATAACATATGGAGTTTTCTAGTCTATTATCAGAAGTCTGTATGTTTCCTTCTAGCTTGGAAATGGAATCTGTAGTGAAGCAAGCTTATGTTTATATTACTGATTTTTGTAAAATCAAGCAGATGTACCACTCAGTTTCAAGAAAGAAATAACCATGCTAAGAAAGGACCTATGTGAACACCCTTAAGGAAAACTCTTCCTGTATTTCACACTTAAGACAGGTGGAGAGGACTGAAAACATATCATTCAATCCGGAAGTTATTTGTTTTGTTTCAAAACATAACGCATTCTGGTCTGATTTACTGAAAGGACCTTAAAACTGAGTTCATCTATGGCATTTTCTAACATGAAACGTCTAGACATAAAATAAAGTTGGATTATAGTAAAAATATATATACAACTAGCTGTGGATTTATGAAATGGTGAAGTACAAAGATTCATGACAGACATAGAGTTTACTTTAGCAGCACTGGATTTGCACTTAATCTGTTTTCCATATACATTTAAACAATCTTCAATTATCTGCAAAAATCTACTTTTATAAACCCCATAATTTATTAGGGATTAAAAGAGCAATGTTTTGACAACGTAGCTGTTTTAAGTGCAACTCATTATTTGTACATCATTAATCCAAATTGATTAGCACCCAAATTTTCTAACCCTGGTACATGTATCCCAGCTGTTTATATTTGGGGAAAGTTAGATTTCTGTTACTATGCCTGTTGAAGTTCAGGACTGTCTTATGTCAAATAAGCATGTTTTGGAAACTGCTTTTGTCTGTATCTTGTGAGAGGTAATTGCTTTTCGGAATAATTATGTTTGAGTGCAAATCAATCAGCATGCTGTGACTGATTTCTGAAACCAAAAAGAAACCTCCTGAAAAATGAAGTGGCTGCTTACCTTGAATTACAGATCTCTAGAAGACAGGGGAGTGATACGATATTATTTACTCAAGAGGCTTAATAAATAACAATAAACTAAAAAAAAAAAAAAAAAAGAGAGAGGTTGAAAAAGTCTGTCTAGATAATTGCAATTTTCTTTGAAGTCAGCATTTGAGAGGAGCTTGTGTTTAAAGAGTTCTCTTTTTCATTTGCTATAGGAACTTGAAACTAGCAGGTAAAAGAGACTTTACCAACTGCGAGCTCACTCCAGTTACCATTTAAAAAAATTCCTTAGTAAAGAAGCTTTCTTCAGACAGATTAACAAGATAAAGTTTTGAAGGATTGCTTATGATTTCAGCATTTTAAATTTTGAAGTTTCAGCTTATGAGTCCTGAAAAATTTGGCAATGTTAAGTTTTCAGCAATCATGGAATGTTATTTAGTATCTTAGGCTGAACATAAACTGAAGAACTTGAACTCACTGGTTATTTTTGCCCACGCAACTCACTTCTTATATATGTATTTGTGTGGCTTCTATCTTACCCTCTTTTATTCTGTAAGGAAATAAGTGTAACAAATGCACTATTTCATTACATGAGATGAAAGTGTAAAATACATTGAGAAAATAGTGTCAATCCTCACCATCAGCTGACTGAGGATTCTGCACTGCTTCATCTTTCAACAATTTTACTGTGAACACAAACAGATAATGCAGTTTGGGACAACAATTTTGCTGGATACTAAGAAGATAACTAGAGTTATTTCTATTATACTTGAAAGTGTTGTAGTTTCCTATACAAAAATAGAGACCTATGCAATATTCCATATAACTTCTGGTTACTAAACCCCCTGAAGTCTACTGTTTTCCAGATTGGCAATATCATCCACAAAGGTTGATATAGCAGGGATCCAATTTTATAGCATCTGTTTTCCCTGGGTATTCAGTTAGTTGCCCTGTTCTTTCTTAATGTTTCCTACAGAGCTCTCTGTGGTTTTCAGTATCCTGCTGGCACTGTTTTTTTTCATATATGCCATACAAAATTTTAGATAATAAACCATTTCCAAAAGATCAAATCAACTTGTCTAACATGTCATACCTACTAGTGTTTTTAGTACAAGTGATGTGTCTTTGTTTTGTAATTTTAGCAGAATTTGTAAGCTTGTTGTTTGGCTCTGAGCATTCCAAAGATTATTCAGGCACAAATATAGTGACTAGCCAGAAGAAAATTAAGAGTACTGTCCTATCCATTGCTATCTTTACAGTTTTTGGTGTTACACAGAGAAATTAAAACATATTTTGAGTTATAATGCATTACAAGCAAGGCTTAAGATTCTCCTTTCTTTCTGCTAGTGAAGTCTGCCACTGCCTGAAGCTTCCTATGTGTAGGGTACCTTTTCTAGATGGTAGCGAGGATATCAGCACATTACAAGCAAGCTTAACTGGCAGCAATCAATAGCAGAGATATCTGGAGGATGGTGTTCTGTCACTACCTGACATAGAATAGGCAACTGCAGAGAGCATGTTCAATTGCTGGCACATCTGAATTTTGTTTCTCTCACCATCTCAATTGCATCAATTTCAGTTTTGTATTTAATAGTACTTTCTAGATTGAATAGTGATGACACTGATAACTTAGCAGAATTGCAATATACAGGGCAAAGTATTTAATTCTGTAAATATATTTCTTGTTCTCAAAAATACTGCTCTTTCACTGTTATGGCTGTTTTATTCATTTAGAACATTTTAAATTGTGGTAACACTTAAAAAAGAAAAAGGACAAAACTCCCCTGACTAAGTATCTAAATCAAAGCTCAAATTGAGTCAGATATTATGGTATAGCCTTTTGTGAGGCATTGTAATAATATATAGGCTATTCTGGTAATTGTACTGTGTTTTTTAAGAGTGTGAGGATAAAGATCTTGTCACTATTCAATTAAGCAAAAGGAAACATTAAGTAGTTGAAGAATAGTTCCCACTCAGTTATATTATCTCTTGTATTGGTCACACTAGTTCAACTTTATTAAAAATAACTGTCCATCTTAAAAGCCTAATACAAGAAAGGAAAATATCAAACATTAAACCAGAAAAAAGATGCAAATAAAAGATTCAAAGGGAGTGAAAGAAATATTGCTGAATGAGTGGTGAAAAAGGCTCAATAAAATTGTTTCAATCTCTGAAATAAAAAAGATAGAAGGAAGCTAACAAGCAAAAAGAGGCAAAAAATAAATAGTAAGCCAAAACAAGCTTGATAGTTACAGTGATTCACAGCGCAATTAAAAAAATGACTCTCTCCCCTGGTATAGTCTAATCTGTAAATTCTTGTTCATCAGAATAGATTAACTGAAAACCTGCAGTATCATGGAAATGACTAGAGAATGAAGCACTTAAAAAATACTGAGGAGGCCAGTGGGCCAAAGAATGTGCTGAAAGATTTCAACTTTATGGTGAGCAGAAACAGCTTATGGTAAGCACGAAAAAATTATCAAATTAATTATCCATTCTTACTGGTTCCCTTGTTCTGATAGCAGCTAGTGCCTTGCTATAGAGTAAGGAATCAGACATGGTCTGCATCGCTATGAAATAAATAGAAACTTCTGCTAGAGTAGGCTATCTGACCTTCACTCTAACCATCTCAAACTGCATTTAAATATTAATACCTTGCTTCCACTCAGTTTGCAAAGGAAGTTAAGACTCACAAAGAAAGAAAAAAAAAAAAAAGAATGCAAGTAGAAAGAGCTGTGCCTTAAGACATGCCTACGGGAACCTGCACTGGACAATGTTTTTTCACAAATTATATTAATCAACTGTGTGTGGGTTCCAATCTTCTAATACTATGCCCTGAATGGCAGGTTCTTTTGGTTTAACCAAAGCAGGGCCCCTCCTACAAAGCCCCTTCTATAATGTCCAGGAGGCAGAGAAAAAGATGCCTCTGCAAACTTGGAAGCACTCAGAGAGCCACTGTGTCTCCCAGTGCATTCCCTCAAGTCACTGTAGTAGTATACAGAGATCTGTATACTCTCTTCACTGTTTCAGGTGGAGTAGTTGGGTGTTAAGCCACTGTCACACAATCCAGGCTATAGGCATACATAATTTGTATGCCCTTTCAAATGCAAACCTGTAATGTAAAACAAGATCTGTCAGTTATGACTGGTGGAGATCATCAAACATTTTCCACTACTAATAAAAATCTGTCAGGAGAATGATCATATAAATACTGACTTTATCAAAAGTATAAGACCACTCTGAAGGGAGTAACAGGATCAGCAGCAGAGGGGAAATTGAACTCATCTTAAAAAAAAAAAAAAGAGGCAAAACTTCTGCTGGTTTTATTACCATATATTTTGGCACTTATGTGAATGATTGCAGTTGGTAGGGTCACTGAATTCTCACATCTGTTCTTAAAATATGCAAAATGTGTTTTAAAGAACATTTCTATCACCCATTTCTTTGTACTCTCCTGAATCTGCCTGGTGGTATATACTTGTACTCTTCTGTAAGCTCTTTGGGGTAGGGATTCTGTCTTGCTCTGTGTTTATGCAGAAAGTAGGGCACTAAAATTTGTCATTCACTGCCAGGATCCCTATGTAGTCCAGCAAAAAAGAACCCTATCCAATTCTTTGTTTTATTTTTTATGGTTATATTAGTTTGATGTAGAAATACTGCACATTAGGCATAGGTTTCCCTTTCTTTAGCATAATTGTCTGAAAAACAAAAGGAAAAAGAAAAGAAAATCTTGTCACAGGGAACTTTGGACAACTGGTGAATATCTATGTGAATGTGAGAATTGCTATCACTCCCTCATTGTTTCCCAAAATCCATGCAACCTGGAGATGAGATGTATCTATGCCTTGGTATCCATGCACAACAAAACTGAGATCTCCATTCTTTGTACTTTCCTAATATTACAGGCAATTCATCAAATATTAAAATAAGTTAAAAAATTTCAACCCCTTGGAGACTGCTATAGTTTCTCAGGATAACTAAATACATATCCATGTCTTTATTGCCAGGAATTTCAAAAAAAAGTATGTATAGCAGGGAAAACAATATTAGACATCATTCCAGGAAACACTTTACTGAACAAGAATAATATACCCATGTTTAAGTAACTTAGTGACAAAGCTCATGTCCCCACATAACAAAGTGATTCCCTATCCTGGGTTCAGCAGCAGCAGTCATTTTGTTCTCCTTCTTAGTAACTGGTGCAGTGCTGTGCTTTTGACTTTCAGCCTGGGAAGAGCACTGATAACACCGATGTTTTTAGTTGTTGCTCAGTAATGTTTACTGTGATCAAGGACTTTCTGAATCTCATGCTCTGCCAGGGAGGAGGGGAAACTGGGAGGAAGCAGGGACAGGACACCTGACCCAAACTAGCCAAAGAGGTATTCCATACCACAGCACATCATGCCCACTATATAAACATGGAACAGTTACCCAGAAGGGCTAGATTGCTGCTCAGGTTGGGCTGGGTATCGGTCAGGGAGTGGTGAGTAGTTGTATTCTCTTCCCTTGTTATTTCCCTTGTCATTATTATTGGTGGTAGCAGCAGTGGTTTGTGTTATACCTTAGTTACTGGACTGCTCTTATCTCAACTTGTGGAAGTTACGTTCTTTCCATTCTCCTCCCCATCCCTCCAGGGAATAAGCAAAGAACTGCATGGCTTCTGGGTTGCTGGCTGGGCTTAAAACCATGACAGTTCTTTTTGGTCCCCAGTGTGGGGCATGAAGGGTTGAGGTAACAACAGATCTGACCAGAGTGTGTCTAATAGTATTTGTGATAAGCATTCATTGTTTCAGATTAATAGTCACTTGTTACAATGCTGATTTATTGGCTCTCAAACTTGTTGCTCTTGATCTCACAGTTTCAGCATGTCATGCCTTACTTACAGCAGGTATTTGCTGTCTTAGTGTTTATTGGCCGGGGGCCTTGGGCTAAGGTTCTTGTTTCATTGTACTTTATGGTAACGACTTGTAATGCAATAGAGTCAATGATCATGAAACTGATCTGACTTGCATTCCCGGTGTGGTTATCACCTCTATACTTTGGGAAGTATATAATAGAAGTGTTTAGCAATTAGACGTCTTTTTTTCCCTCCTCAGGTGGTCAACCTGTGAAGTAGACATTCCTTTACCTTCCCAGCTCCTCCACTGGTTTGTTTATAGCATCATTTGAGAGTTCTGAGAGTTCTGAATGACCTTTGAGTAACCTTGAGACCTGCCTGCTGATTGTGATGGGGATCACCATTTTGGCCCACTTATAGAGTGTGATATACTCACAACCATTTTGTCTGATCTCAAAAGCTAAGCAGAGTCAGATTTGGGTCTTGTCTACAGTTAGAAGACAATATAGGAAAACCAAGAGATTTTCTTCGAGGCTGGACAGTCATGAGTGGCAGGGTGTGTGGGATAGCATGGCACAAGTATCTAGGCCAGTGGGCCCCTCCAGTGCTTTGGAACTTCACCACTGAACAAGTGCAAAATCCAGAAAAATTAGTAAAACATTTAAATGAGTTGTGTTGTCATCCCGGTCACACCAGGGATGGACAAATCATGGCAACATGCTGGGCCTTGGCCTATGTTTACAGAACCCTGTTCAACACCATCCAGCAAATTCAAAGGGAAAAAAATTTCTCTGGATCTGATGGCAAAGCAACCAACAATGCAGCTACTCAAACTGCAAATACAGCAGCTACTCCAGCTCCAAGTACAGCAGCTACACCAGCCCCAGTGACAAGTACAGCAGCTACTCAAACCCCAACAACAGAGACTGCAGCCACTCTGACCACAGTGATAATCACTGCAGCTAAACCAGAGGACCAATTTGTGCTAATATCGTTTGCCCCTGTGCAGAAGAGGAAAAGTAAAAGGAGGCAAGAAAATGAAGCAAGATGAAGAAACAATGGACTCACCACCCAGGACAGCATCTGATCAGGAGTTATTAGTACGCAAATCAGAAGAAGAAGAGGAAAAGTAAAAGGAGGCAAGAAAATGAAGCAAGATGAAGAAACAATGGACTCACCACCCAGGACAGCATCTGATCAGGAGTTATTAGTACGCAAATCAGAAGAAGAAGAGGAAGGAGAAGAGGAAGAAGAAGAGGCTTCTTGACCCTGGACTTTAACCAAGCTACAGAATATGCAAAAAGATTTCACCCATCAACCAGGGGAGCGCATCATCACCTGATTGCTCCGATGCTGGGACAATGGGGATGACGGTCAGGAACTAGAAGGCAGGGAAGCCAGGCAACTGGGATCACTTGCTAGGGAAGGGGGAATTGACAAAGCAATTGCGAAAGAGAAACAGTCCCTCAGCCTTTGGAGGCGTCTCTTGGCAACGGTGAAAGACAGGTTTCCGTACAAGGACGATGTTGTGAGTCGTTCAGCCAAGTGGACTACTCTAGTGAAAGGCATCCAGTCTCTGAGAGAATAAACCATTGTAGAGATTCTCTGTTGCAAGCAGGATGCCAGGAAATGACCCACAGATCCCAATGAAGTTGAATATACATGACCCATATGGTGGAAATTTACACATAATGCAAAGTCACTCATTGGCAGCAATGCTCCCACTCATTAGCAGCCATAACCTGGAATGATATAGCACCACCACCAGTGGATGAAATGATTCATTATCTCCAAGCATTCAAAGACAATCTCACCCCTTTCATCATTTCAGCTGTGGAAAAAATGTCCCAGGACCTCAAATAATTGAGAGGTGATCTATGCGATCTATCCAGTTACCCATGTGTACTAATCCATATCTCAGCTATTAATAAAAGGCGTCCTACTGCTCAAAAGAGAACATACAGAAGATATATGCCACTGGCCACCCTATGGTTTTAACTGCGGGATCATGGAGAAGACATGAGAAAGTGGGATGGAAAACTAACTAACAGGTGCAGGAATTGAAGAGAAGAACAAAGGTCAAGGCTAATCATTCCATGAAACCTACTGCTTCAGTCTCTGGTGAGCAGGTTCCCAGATGGAGTGGAAGAGCTGATTTTACTCCAGCTCCTGTGATAAAGACTAATCCCTGTCAACAAGGCATAAGTGACCAATGTGATGACTATTAGAGGGGCCCTGCCTCCAGCCAGGTGGAGGTAGGGGACAGTTGGATTTACAGGACTGTGTGGAAGAGATGACCTGGCTGATCCTTATACTTCCTGTCCCACAGAAGTATAAGGCTCTAGTAGATACCAGTGTACAGTGTACCCTGATGCCATCAAGCTGTAGAGGGGGGGAACCCATTTCTTTTTCTGGAGTGACAGGCGGATCCCAAGAGTTGACTGTACTGGAAGCTGAAATCAGCCTGACTGGGAGGAAATGGCAAAAGCATCCTATTGTGACTGGTCCAGAGGCTTCGTGCAACCTTGGCATAGACTACCTCTGGAGAGGATACTTCAAAGACCCAAAACGGTACTGATGGCCTTTTGGTATTGCTGCTCTGGGGAGAGAGGAAACTGAGCAGCTGTTCACCTTGCCTGGTCTCTCAGAGGATCCTTCTGTTGTGGGGTTACTGAGGGTGGAAGAACAAGTGACAATTGTGACCAAAACAGTGCACCAGTGGCAATATCGCACCCACCGAGACTCCTTGATTCCCATCCATAGGTTGATCCATAGACTGGAGAGTCAGGGAGCGATCAGCAGGACCCAGTCGCCCTTTAATAGCCCCATATGGCCAGTGCGAAAATCTAACAGAGAGTGGAGACTAACAGTAGACTATCGTGGCCTGAATGAAGTCACACCACCATTGAGTGCTGTTGTACCGGACATGCTAGAACTTCAGTATGAACTGGAGTCAAAGGCAGCCAAGTGGTATGCCACGACTGATATTGCCAATGCATTTTTCTCCATTCCTTTGGCAGCAGAGTGCAGGCCACAGTTTGCTTTTACTTGGAGGGGTGTACAGTTCACTTGGAAATGACTGCCCCGGGGGTGGAAACACAGCCCTACCATCTGCCATGGACAGATCCACACTGCACTGGAACAGGGGCAAGCTACAGAACACCCGCAATACATTGATGACATTACTGTGTGGTGCGATGCAGTGAAAGAAGTCTTTGAGAAAGGGAGGAAAATAATCCAAATCCTGCTGGAAGGTGGTTTTGCCATAAAACAGAGTAAGGTCAAGGGGCCTGCACGGGAGATTTAATTTTGGGGAATAGAATAGCAAGATGGACATCGGCAGATCCCCACAGATGTGATCAACAAGATAACAGAAATGTCTCCACCAACTAATAGGAAAGAGACACAGGCTTTCTTAGGTGCTGTGGGGTTCTGGAGAATGCACATCCCAAATTACAGTTTGATTGTAAGCCCTCTTTATTATGTGACCCGGAAGAAGAATGATTTCAAATGGGGCCCTGAGCAACAACCAGCATTTGAGCAAATCAAACATGAGGTAGTTCATGCAGTGGCCCTTGGACCCGTCCAGACCAGGCCAGATGTAAAAAATGTGCTCTACACTGCAGCCACAGAGAATGGTCCTACCTGGAGCCTCTGTCAGAAAGCACCAGGGGAGACACGAGGTCAACCCCTCTGCTTTTGGAGTTGGGGATACAGAGGACCTGAGGCCAACCTCAACTGNGTAAAAAATGTGCTCTACACTGCAGCCACAGAGAATGGTCCTACCTGGAGCCTCTGTCAGAAAGCACCAGGGGAGACACGAGGTCAACCCCTCTGCTTTTGGAGTTGGGGATACAGAGGACCTGAGGCCAGCTATACCTCAACTGAGAAAGAGATACTGGCAGCCTGTGAAGGGATTTGAGCTGCTTCAGAAGTGATTGGCACTGAAGCACAGCTCCTCCTGGCACCCCAGTTGCCCATGCTGGGCTGGATGCTTAAAGGGAGGGTCCTCTCTACAAATCATGCAACTGATGCTACATGGAGTAAGTGGGCTGCACAGATTGCACAACAAGCTCGAATAGGAAATCCCAGTTGTCCAGACATTCTATAAGTCATCACAGAGTGACAAAAAGGGAAAGAGTTTTGGAAAGATTTTTAGAACCAGAAGAGAAGGTGATGGGTTCTGAAGAAGCCCCACCATATAATGAACTGTCAGAAAGTGAAAAGCAGTACGCCTTGTTTACTGATGGGTCCTGCCATACTGTTGGAAAGCATATGGACGGCA
>NDXB01019879.1:80460-97513 GCA_002631895.1 Agapornis roseicollis | reverse complement strand
CCAGGGATGGTGACTCCACCACCTCTCTGGGCAGACTGTTCCAATATTTTATTATTCTTCCTGTGTAAAACTTCTTCCTAATATCCAACCTGGACCTTCCTTGGTGCAGTTTGAGGCTGTGTCCTCTCGTTCTGTTCGTTGCTGCATGGTGAAAGAGACCAACCCCCACCTGTCTACAACCTCCTTTCAAGAAGTTGTAGAGAGTGATAAGGTCACCTCTGAGTCTCCTTTTCTCCAGGCTAAACAACTCCAGTTCTCTCAATCTCTCCTCATAGGGCTTGTGCTCCAATTTAGGTCCCTGCTAAATCCTCTGCTGAGCACAGGTGCAACCTAGAGCTGCTCTTTGAAGCATGGAAGGTGCCTTGAACAGGGATGGGGATGATCCTACCAAGTTTCTACCTACCCTTAAACTATCTTGTCTAGGACTCTGGATCATTTGAAGATCTCAGTAAAGGATACAGGATGGGGTCTAGGCTCCACCTATGGGTCTAGGCTACAACTCCAGCTGACCTTGCTGGCAAAGCAAAACCCTCCTGCTCTTTATCTGCCATAAAGATGCAGTCTACCCAAAGTCTTCTGTATTCTTGGTGGCTTTTAAGAAATTCATGCAACCCTCAGTAGTCAAAATAATCAGATTGCCTCCTAACATTCAATTTCCTTTGCAGGATGAAGTCCACCTAAGGGCTGCTGGTGTAATTCTCTCATACTAAGCTGATTAACTGCTGAGGAATTAGAGCCTTTTATAACTTTATTACATTAGATTCCAGAGATGAAATGAATAGAAATGGCCAGACACTGAAGGAGTCAGAAATCTGTCCACACATTTTAGAGACTATAAATTACATTCGGCCAATATAGCTAGGTGTCTGCAAGCACAAATCTAATAATAGAGTATCCATCTGAGCAACAATATGGATAAACCTGGGCTATCAGTATTGTACAATATTAAAAGGAGAATTACAAGTAGGACCATGGAGAACAAGTAAAGGTCGTTGTATTCCAAGGATTCATGCCCTCCCTTTGAGGAAGATCAGCAGCCATTAGTACTGCTTAGCAACTGACTGCAGGGTATCATTACAATTGCTAATTATTTGTAGTGAGAAATTAAGATTTTCTGGGCTGGACAGAGGATGCAACATGATAAACGCATCATCCCTGCCCAAAAAGTCTAAGCTGGATTATGTCTGGAGGTGGAAGCTAGCAAAATCCCAGATTTGGCTGATTTTGAAGAGAAATAAGGCTTTTCCTGAAGAAGCCTGGATAATTCTCAAAATGCTTTGAGGTGCACATCTAGATGTGGTGCTGACTTTGGATGAAATTGACTCATTTCAGCCACCCTGGCACAAAACCCTTTGTTTCACTAGCCTCTGGCTTAGACAAGTCACCTGGGGACAGAGATTAGAAATGAGGCATCTGCTTGCTGAGGTTGTTCCCATTTTCCTCCACAAAGAAAGCTGGATTTATAAATGGCTTCCAACCAGGTCTTTTTGCACTCTTAGGTCATATTGGCCATATTGGCTACACGACCTGGTTTTCAGTTGCCCAACTGGGTGATTAATGCTATTCATCACAAAGCAGCCAGTGTGAGTTGGACGACCTAATGCACAATGTGAATTTCAAGGGATATTCATGCACCAATGCTTCACATTTTTTCTCCTGGCAACACCATCAGCAAAATGCTCCAGTATTGAGATGAGGGTCCTATAAAAGGTCAAACTGAAATTTGCTTGTATATTTGAACAAATATTTGTGAACAATTTCCCCCATTACTCTCCAAGCTTTACATACGGCCAGTGGGGCTGAGAATCGTGGTCCTTTATAAAATATTGCTAGGGACTGCAGTGACTTAAAAACTGCCTGAAAGCAGTTCAGAAGCTGAGTATTCAAATGTATTTTCTGCAAACAAAAGTTTATTTGCTATGTATAGATAAATGCTGTCAGTGGGCTAATTTGGAAGCATTGTTGATTACCCATTGTAATGAGGCCTATTACATAATTAAAAGAGTTTTCTCCTGACTGCATTTTGCTTCTAATTAGCATTTTATGCCATCTACAATGGACACTTTGGGCTGCATCAAAGACATTATTATGCAATTTTATCCTAAGAGCAGTCTATGAATTATTAATTATTATAAAATCTGTTAATTAAAGGGTAATTTGTAAGTAAGCCACTCATAGCTAGGAACATGTTTTGCCCATAAGTATTCCCCTGAAACATGGTCCAAAATAATTTGGACTAAACAAAAGGTAGAAGATCGGGAGTGTGAAACATGGCAGACTGGGATAATTTATGAGAACCTCTGATGTTTTTCCAGAAATTCCAGTTGTTAGTGTTTTAATTATATAGTGTCTTCTAAAACACTCTGTCAAGTCTCAGCAGGATTCAGGAAGTGAAGGTAGAATCCTTGTTCTTTGTACAAGTCAGACAACAGAAACCTACTGTACAAGTTCACTGCAACCTGGAAGTTCAAATCAAGAAATACCCTGGCTGGGGTTGGAAGCAGCAGACATTGGCAGAGACTGGAGAACTTCTACAGGAATGCTGTCTAAGCACAGGTGCAATCAGTCAAAACAAGATGTCAAATGGTAACTGGGCAAAGTCTTGGCTTACTGGGGATGAGAACGGATTCTCTTTAACATGAGCCAGTTCATCATCTGAATTGCCCACCATGGGCAATAATTAATGCACATCAGGTCCTGTAGTATCACATTCAGCCAAGCTGCACCCCCTACACCTCGCCTGTGATGAATGGGGGTCTTCGGAGGGCAGCGTTACTTGTTGTGTTTGCCAAGCCATCAGCTGGGAGCCACAGTCACCCTGAAAAGTCAAAACTTGGGGTTTCACTGAAGCCCAAGCATCCTGCAGGACCAGAGCCAAGCCTGGGGAGCACCTGCCCTGTGCTGCTCAGCCACTGTGAAGTCATGGCTTATTAATCACACACGCCAGGACACGGCATCATCCTGGGTTTCAGAGATGAAGGTGCAGCCTGATGATGATAATTCAGAGATGAGGGCACCCTCCCCCAGCCCCAGCATTTGTTCACTGCTGTGACAGCCCATGTCTGCTCTATGCTCAGGCTTAAATCAGATGCAGCTCAGCCTGAGGTCAGAAATGGTGGCACAACAATAATAATAATAATTATTATTATATATTGCCATCATTATTATTTTAATATGTATAGTTTGTGCTGTTGTTGGTTTTATTGTTACAATTGCTAATAATAATAATCAGCAGCAGCAACCTGGTGATGTGCATGCTATAGCATAGCCAAAGATACCTGAAATGAACCCACATGCTGCATAGACTGTGGCTGGGCAGGGAGAGGCAACCAGACTGCTTTACTTCAGTAGATGCCAGTTGGAAGAAACTACTTGTAGCAGTCTTGTTTATCAACATGAGCAGGGTGCAGGAGTGCTGTGTGTTACCACAATGGGCACACTGCAGTCAGGTTTCATGCTTTAATTCTAACAGGGGAAAGGGAGAGAGAAGTACTGGGGGTGGTGGTGCTGTTTAGAGTGTGGTACAGCCCCAGTTCTATGCAGTAGCTCAGAATGTGGCTCACACCCAATGTGATCAGAATGGCATGTGACTTAGGTGAGAAAAACAGCAAAATAGGTCATAAATTGAAAAACAGGTCAAGAGAACAGCCATGCTTCGGGTCTTGTACACCCACAGATATCTTAGGTGGAAAGGGCATTTGTGAAGGCTAAAGGGGGATCCATGACATCTCTCCCCCAAAATAAACTCCAGCATGTTCTCACCCCAAAAAAGGTGAAAATTCCCCAAATTCCTGGTTCAAGCCCATCCCCAACCCCAGAGGTGAATGTCCTCTCCCTTCTCATTGGAACAGGCACTTGTATGGAATCACCCTCTGCAAGCCTGTGCCTGCACACAGCTTGGCCAGAGGCGTGTTAGTAACTCCTGTGGTAACCAGGAGCAGTAACGAAGCCCAGGACCAATTAGTCATTGTCCTCCTCCCAAGAAAAACATACAAAGAAAATAATTGTTGGAATTTATAAGCCCTTGGATACAGTGATGATTAATGAGAGCAGCTAACTAGAGACCTGTAGGAAGATACAGCTACGTTTACATCAGCCATTTTCATTATGTTTTTCTCATTTTGACTTCTCTCATTATTTCTAAAGGCATAATAAAGAGCTTCTTCAGTCATGCAAAAATGAAGCCAGACAGTTCCTGAGGTTTATGGCTTGTAGAGAGGATAATCTGGGTAATTTTGAAGGCAGACTAAAGGAAAGGGCTGATCACATCATTTTACAATGTGTGTGGACATCTCGCATTTAGCAAAAAGTTTTGTACTTTGGGTTAACTGACAGGTCCTATCTCAAGTGAAAATATCAGTGCCAGCAGGTCTCCCAGGTCTGGGTGCTTTGGTCTGCAGGCATCTAGAGCCCTGATGTATCACAAAAACAAGGAGGTGCTTCCCAGAACTGAAGAGACATTCATCTGTACCCCCCAGTGCCACACCAGCATTCATAGTTTCTTTGTGAGTGCCATGCTATTTGGGGCTATGTGAAGAAGACATCTTATCCTCTAACACATTTCTGGCCATCAGGACTGCAGAGGGAAGCATGAAAACAGGAATTGGATGCAAACAAAGGCTCAAACAGTGGAAAAAAACTGTCCCTTCACTGCTATTTTAAAAGTAGTGCCTCACCTGGCTAATTTCTACTAAATGACAAGAAAGTGGAGAGTGTAGGGGCCCCCCATTGACCACACAGTGTAACTCCAGCTTCAGTGAAGGTTCTCGCTGTGAAACCGACCGATTCATCATGAAAGCTATGAAAACAGACAACAGCCACCTCTCCCATCCTGGTAAGCTCTCTGGATGGTTAGAACCATGTGATATTTCCTGCTTTCACCAGGCTAGGCTGTGCACTTGACCCTGGGTATCGGCAGAAAGCCAGGCTGTCCAACGGAATGTGATGTTTGGGGTTTTTAAATAAATGTTTCACATGTGAGAGCCTACAAATATCCAAGCAATTTACTATAGATTTACCACTCTCCTTTCTTCTGATCTCAGCACTGGTGCTCAAAGTTCAGCCGCAATCCAAATTAACACACAGTGGTAGCTATGCATGTCAATTAGAGGGAGAAGGTTATTTTCTGGCCCGACCTCTGAGATCAAGTGCTAATGCACTACAGAAAAAAGCAGTGATCTATCATCCAAACTCAGGCCAGGACCATTTTTTTCTATGAAAAGGGCTTGCAATAACTTACTCAACACCAGCAGTCATTTCTTGGCTGTCCCCCTGGGGCTATGTCTAGTGTTACGTCCAAGTGCTGCAGGACCAGGAGAACTCAGTCCCAGGCACTGACTGAACACAGCACCTTATTATTCCTTTTACAGTAGCAGTTTGGTACCCGGGTCATGGAGCAAGACCCAGCTGTGGGGAATAGCAGACCTCATGCTCAGAGATTTTGCGGTTTGAGGATATGCTGTGTTTTGATAGTGATGCAATAAACATTCCTCACTGCAGAGGGGTTGCTGGAAAGGCCAAGGGTAAAGGAAGGAAAAGTGAACAGGTAATGAATTATGTCTAGAAGCAGTCAAAAACCCATTGGTTTTAAGCCATTACACTGCCTTGTGTCTTGTATATTGGAAATCACAATCTAATCTGTTTTCCTGCACAGACCAAGTGGGGAGGCAGCATCAAATGATCCCTGGGCCCAAAGAGATGAAGCTATGGCCTCAAAGAATGAGGTTCCCCATGGGAACACAAGAAGAAGGGAGGGAGCATTCATCACTGCCATTTCCCCCTCATCCTTCTGTTCACCTTCCCTTCCTCTCTATGCCCCAAATCCTGTGCTGGCCTCATGGCTTAGCAAAGAACTTGGACTCCTGGGTTATTGCAGCCCTTTGACTTGCTGGTGAGCCCAACAAGAGGTGAGATGCTGGAATGGGTTGCCCAGGGAGGTTGTGAGTGCTCCATCCCTGGCAGTGTTCAAGGCCAGGCTGGATGAAGTCTTGGTGGCACAGTTTAGTGTGAGGTGTCCCTGCTTATGGAGGGGTGTTGGAACTGGATGATCTTAAGGTCCTTTCCAACCCTAACTATTCTATGATTCTATGAATCCATGCATAGACAGGATAGGCAGCAGCTATTGCACAGAGGAAGAGATGATGCCATCAACCTCCCCTGAGAACTAAATACTCCCTGCCTGCAATCCTGGGCTGCAATAGCAGCAGGCATGGGGGAATCTGTCCCTGCCTTCACAGGTCAGGAGCTGGTTTGCAGTAAGCTGGGGCTGGGTTCACTAGAGGCCAAGACAAGCACCAGTGGACTAATGTCCCATAGCTGCAAGGAATAGCTTCCAAAAGACCTGCTGGAGCCTGGCACAGCTCAAGATATTCTTTCCAAGGGAATACTTGAGGGCAAAAGGAAAAAAAAAAACAAGCCAAACTTAATTTTCCCCATAATGACCTTTGCTTTTCTGATCTTTTCCTCCTTATAGGAAAACTTTTAGGCTGGGAAGAGGTGAAGAGTTAGAAAGTTTTCTCCTCATCACAGTACCCCACACTGAGAACTGATAGCAGCCTGTCCCTGTGGGTAATGTGAGCTGGGAAGCAAGCCAAAAGTCTGGGAAGTATTTCCAAATACCTGCCACACAGTGCAGTTTGTGCATCCCCAAATCTGCTCATCAGAGGTGCTCCCAGTGTGCAGCAGTGGTGGGAGACCGTTTGCAGGGGAGGAATGACCTCTCTGGACAGAACAGTTGTTAACACCATTGCAGCTAAGGAAAGATGGCACGTGCCACTCCGCTTTCAGGAGCAAAGCCCCATCCCAGGTGCCCTCCAGGGTGGCTCAGAGCCTCGTTTGCCTTTTTTCCCCAGCTGCATATTCATCTGCTTAGCTTGTAAATCCCTGGGGCCTCATTTGTCCAATTAGTGCTTGCTGAGTCTCTTGCTACTGGCAAATAATAGGCTCTTCCATGCACTATTGCATTACCCAAGAAAATTAGTTGGCAGCTAAGAACCAAGATGTCTTAGTGCCATGAGGAATTGAAGGGAAAAGATGCTGCTCCTGCACTGTAACTGTCCCTGACATAAGCCCTGCATGGACAGAAGGGCTCAGTCTCAGCCCTTACAGCAACATGAGGTCATTTCAGTGCAGTTTTGGTATTCTGGGAGCTGGGATTTGAGGAAAAACTTGCCAGATCCATCCATACCCAACAGCTTTGTGAAGAAACCACTTTAACTTCACACTGCTTAGCTTTCACATCATAGGTGCTGTAGCATCACATAGCTCCTTAACATTTGTTGCTTTTCTCCCCCTTACAGCTTACTGTTGGCAAAAGTTAACCTGGGAACTTCCCCTCCAGTCAGACCTTTCTCAGAAGAACAAATCATTTGAGTGGGTTAAGAAAGATTCCCAAGCATTTGAAGAATGAGAACATATTCTTAACAATAACAACAAAACAGCCTCCTTCTTCCCGGCCCCCTCCAGCCCACCAAACAAGTGGCTGTTCCCTGACTGCTGAGTGTAATGTTAGCATGAGACCAGTGAAAATCAAATTAAGCCCTCACCTTGAGCAGATTATCCTACTTTACTTACCTAAATCTCTCCAAATCTGGCCCATGTATTTATGCCCTTGAGGCAGAACTGGATGCACTGGTATCAATGTTGGAAACACTGGTGGAAATAAGCAGCAGACCTTGATACTTCAGCTGGGGCACTTAACATGACAGCAGGACATCTTGCTGGAGACCCATTGCTAGATTTGTTACAGGAGAAAAGGAATAAAAATTGAGCATCCAGACACAAGCGCAAAGAAGGATATAATTAACAAAAAAACCCATGCTGGGATGTAGCAGGACCACACAGCTCAGGTTTTCTTTCCTCTAGCCTGACATACAGGGTAGACATATATATTCCTTGACAGAGGTGTGTGAGCAATTTGACCTGTGCTAATTCTTCACCCCAAGCTGGAAGAGAGCCACACACCAGAAATCAATCTGCCTTGCCTCAATTTCTTGTCCAGCTGCATGCAGTTCCTTAGGAAGAGGCAAATGTGTCCTTCTCTGATTTAACATACAACTTTAATAAATGCGTTTTATAGTTTAGGTCATATTCTTTCATGACTCTCATTATTTTAGACTGATTTTATAGCAACAAAAATGTGCCATAAAAGTGTCTTTCTCCAGTGGAGTCAACTAGCCCTTCACCTTAAGCCCCTCTCATGACCTGAAAAGAAGGAATTTCGTTTGTCAGTTAAGAATAAGACACCAAGATGATAATATCAGTGTCTAAAAAGGTGTGTAAAGTAATTGCAGTTGTGGTTGAAGTCCGTTGAGTGTGGCTGTAACATCACTCACTCCCCCAGGAGGTGTTTGTATGTGCTGTCTATTTACAGCTTGCCAAATCCTATCTCTGGAAAAGGCTCGATGACTGCAGAGCTGTTCTTCAGGTGGCTCAATTTTGGCTTTACAAAGGGGTAAAAGAGAGCAGAATTGGGCTTGGATCTGCTGGAAGACTGTCCATCCACAGGCCAGCTTGGTATGAAGCAAATTCATCAGACTTAGTGTACAGTGGGTCAAACCCTTAGTTCTTCCCCAGCTAAAACCAACATTAGAACAGGAAATCAGTCAAACCCAAGAATATTTGCCCAGATTTCAGAATAAGCTGATTCTGAACCCAGTTCCCAAAACCTGGAGTTCAAACAGCAAGGATTGATCTGGGTATAAACTCCGGATCAAACCCTGCCTGGATTTTAGCAACACCATGGCACATAAGCTAACCCCACTACATGTCTTCCTTGCTAGACAAAAACAAGACCAAAAGTCAAACCATCCCTATGTGACTTTCAGAAAGGGACAATGACTTCGTTTTCCCCACATAGCTCCCTTAGCCGCCCCTCCCTAAATGGACCAAATACCTCAAACTGAAACCAAAACCAAGCTGAATTTCACTTCTCCATAGATATAGGTGAGGAATCAGCACATCCTTGGCAGGTAGTGTTTGACAAAGTCCAGATATTCAGACTTAGCTTTCCACATTTATGTATTTCTGCTGAAATCCATGCATCCTGTCTTCTTCTACCTAGAGCATGCTTTCTGCTCTCCAGATGAGGTTAGTAGGCTCTACTGCTCAACCTTACACTAAGTTTAAATCTGGGATTCCAAATCTGGGTGTTCTCATTAGAAGAGGACTGTGATTTGGGACACAATTTTCCCAGGCAGTACAAAATACCCCACCATTGCTTTTGCAGATAGAAAAGAAATATTCTATTTTATTTCTATAACCACATAGGGAAAATAGGCAGTAAAAATTTCCCGTATGTACTAATAGGATATACAATACATACACTCCCAAATACTTTCCCTTCAGCAAAACAATAAGCCATCTGCCTTTGAACCACACACTCAGCATCACATGGCAATTATTCCTTGTGAGCCTAAAGAGGAACCGAGTGAGTCAGGGCTCCATTGTGCAGTCAGTTTTGCTCTATTTTGCAAATATTTGCTCTTGAGAAACACCACTACTTTTGTTGTGCCTGCAGGCCAGCTCCTTCGTGGAAGGTATCTCCTAGCATGCAAAGAGATAGCTGCTAAACTGAGGGATGCAAAAGACCTCAACAAGCGAGGACACACCTATAGAGAGCAGTCCAGGCCATGCTGTGCTGTCTGCTCCCTGCTTGCAAATCATGCACTGCATCCTGGCACAAAGCACCAATGAGCAAAACTCCCAAGAGCTGCCACTCTCCCTCTGGAGGTCTTCCAGCTCAAGCTTTTAATTAGGTGGGTTAAACACTGTTGTCTCTGCAGCCATCCCTGCCATCAGCCTCTGTTTTGGCAGCAGAAAAAGAGGAGAGGCTGAGTCCACTCGAGTTGGATCCAGTTGTTGATTGATGTCATGAGCCTGTAATTTATTCTAGACATAGATCCCAAGATGTCAAGACACTGGTTTGGGCATCAAAATGCTTGGAGAAGTAACTGCTCCATGAAATCATGGGCTTCCAGTCTGTGCATAATGGGTGTTTTAGCATCATATTCTTGACTCTAAACTTTTGGAGGATAAGCTGAAGCCATGATTCATGGCTGGATCGGCTCTTTGCTCTGTGGGAACGGCTGTGTCTTGGCACATGTGGCTGTATCCTTCCATGCCCAAAAATACCAGCAACTCCCCAGCAATGATTAGACCTGCAAAGTGCCCAAATCCAAAGCATGAACCACACAGAGCTGGGGAAGGACCCACACAGGACACCACTACTGCCCTCATGGACCCTCTGTCAGAGTGGTCCATGCCTACCATGTGCCAGTACATCCTCTGTCCATGGCAAATTGCTTTAAGGGATAAAAAAGAAAATCACACAGTTTGTGCTAAGAACAGAGAAAGACTGTTCCTAACACCACATTAGAACACTTAGCTTACTGTTGTAACATGTTTTTCAAACATTTCTGGCTCCTGTGAAATATTTTAGTAACACTGATAGCATTTATCATGTGGTTAGGGATGTTTGGGCTAGAACAAGCCTTAACTCCAGCTGGCAGACACATCAGGAGCCAAAGAACTTGATCGTGAGATGACATCCCTCACTAACACGCTCCCCAGGCCATCCCTAGTGATAGCAAAAGAGCACTGAGCCCTTCAGAAAATGTTTTAGTAATGATCTAAACGATTCAGGTACATAATGCCACATAAAGCCAAGGGGGCCTAAAGCCAGATGTTTTAAAGCAATTCCCGTGTCTACCAAAGTAAGCATTCTCATGAGGGTTTGAACCAAGCCCCAAGGAATTATGTAGCAGGAAAAACTGCAACAGCTCCTGAGGCATCACCCAGAGTGGGCAGTAATTGGGATGAAGAGGAGGTGCTGGGTTCACAGAAGCCATTGTTGTCACTGGGTTCCACAATCCCACTCACTGAGAGCGGGTGCTCCTGTTCTAGGGGCTGCAGCAATTTCTTAGAGCTCTTATCCCGCCAGTAATGTGCCAAAAAGCCTTACATTATCAATTCTTTATTAAGACAACTATTTCAGCTCCTTAGGAGATGTCACTCAAATGGTAGCAATGCTTGTTGGAACCTGCGGCTTGATGGTGGGAAGCAGGGGACTAGGTAAACAGGATATACCCTGCGGGAAGCACTTGCAACTACAACCCCCAGCAAGCAGGAAAGAGGCAGATTCCTGAAGCAAAGTGTTTTCCGTTCACTGAGAGAAATAGATGGACAGAGCCCCAGGCTATTCTTTTCCTGTTACGTGAGCAAAGTTTTAGGTGGGTTGTTTTGATTTTTGTCTTTTCCATCTCTCTCAGACATTCCATATTTATTTGGTTGATTTAACCATACATCTGGGTGTTCTACACCTATTGATTGGAGTTTTCACCCTAGCTTGGGGATGAGTGATATGGGCAAGCCCACCTATGCATGTGCACGAGGCCAGGATTATTCATACAGTGCTTGAAAAGTGGTCACTGGTTAGAAAGAGCTCCCAGCAAAGACATCAGCATTATTCCATATGGTGAAGGGAATAACAGCAAATAGAAAACTATCATCTGAAATCCCAGGTCACATAAACAACTATGCCTATATCCCCCTTTCTTTATATACCTTTAGTTAGGGATTCACCCACAGGGCATAAACAGCATCAGGCAGCTGTGTGTAAATCTGTTCACTTGCCTTCTTCAGTTGTATTTAGAAGTTGTAATTTCTAGCTGCTGCCAAGGCCCTGAGCCTAAAGCAGAAAGCTTGATACAAGCACAGAGCATCACCCTCACCACTAGAGGTTCTAGGCCACCCGCCCCATCACCAGCTCTCTGGGGCAATCAAGGCTCAGTTCAGGGTGTTCCTACTGATCCTCATGGGGTTTCAGGCAATAAAACAGAGGGAGAGGTAGGTCTATGATCACTTCTGCAAGGTGCTGCATTATCTTAACTGTATCATGCTACTCAGGAGATCATGCATGGTACAATTAAGCCATAAGGCAATCAGGAGAAAGTGCTTATTAGGAGATGATAGCACTCCCAGGATGTCAGTGCTTGTGGGCCTACCCAGGGGGATCCAAGTCCCTCAGAAAGGAGATTAGCAGCTGATAAACAGTCCAGCAGCAATTTACCTTTTTGCATGGTAACTGAGCCAGGAGGGGATAGAGAGAAGAATTACATGGCTGAGGGCAGAAGAATGCAACATTTTCTATCCCATTTAGCCATGTGTGTGACGCACCTGAAACATCTCCTGGAACAGCACACAGGTTGAGCCACTGACTTCTTTTTTTGCTACAAAAGCAGTAATATTCCACAATTGATTATAGGACTTTAATAAGCACGCACCCTGTGCTTATGGTGCAAGGAGTGGGCTGGGCAATGAAAAGCCCAGCACAGCCAGGATTTGCAAGCAATTGGTGTCTGCAGCTGAGGAATAGGTTAAGAAAAGTTTAGAGTTCCATGGACCCACTCCCACCCTCTGGGCTGAGCTTTTGGGAAGGCTCTGCTCCCCAGCCAGTGCCCAGGGCTGCAATATTGAAAGGCATCTAAAGCACCACTGAATTCCACTGGAATCTGAGCCCTGTCCCTCTCAGGTCCCTTTCCAAAACCCCAGCAAGCAGAAGCAAACACAGCCCAAGGATGACTTTGTCATCAGCAACACCTTGTATAGATTGAGTCTGTGTACCAATGGACCTGCTGCTGCTAATTACCTTGATTAGTGCTGTCAAGAGCTTATAAACCTGTAATTAGAAGCAAAAAACCAAAAAAGGAGATGGATAGGTGGCAGGGGGAAGACTGGAAAGCATGAGACACTGCAGGTCAGCGAGCAGGCTGAGGAACATGTGCAACGAGAGACCTTCATGGGCATCATTAATCTGCATCCTTTAATTGTGAGTTTGGAAGAAGCCCTTTCCATCTGTCATCAAAGGAGGGCCAGAGCTGGCCTCAGAATGGAGCAGGAGGACTACCAGCCCCTGCAAGGCTGGCATCAGCTCTTGGGCACTGATTTCCATCTTCCCTCACTGCAAGCTTCATAGTCCCTCCTGGACAAAGGACACATGTCACAACATGCTGCTGGCCCTTCCCCTCTCTTGAGCTTGTTCAGGCCAGCAGCCCCAGGGGCAGATGAATCTCCATTGCTGCTTTCAAGTCTTGCTGCTGATTATTGCTTACCACTATATCAGCCATCAAAGTTCCCATGAAAACAGTGGATAGGACACAAACTGCAAATTAGGCTTTAATTAGAAGCTGGCACCTGCTTTCTGACCAAGAAATACAATGAAGACATTTATGCGTTGCTATGGCAGTTCAGAAACATAGATTTCTGTTTCAGAGTACTTTGAAGACAAATTTACTCAGCACTATAAACTTGTATGCCAAAGTGATTAATACTTTAATGCTAATATCAAGCCGGACCAGTTACACACATTTTATTCATTAGACGGCATCATTTTTCAACAGTGTCTTACCGGTATGTAAATGAGATTTTGACTCAGTCATTGTCTGCTCCCAAAAGCACAGCTAAAGTGAATTCAATTAATGCAATTTACATCCCAATGTGACAGGAAAGGCTGTGCAGGGCTTGATAAGGCAGCCAGATGGGAGCTAGGCTCTCTGTGCAACAGTGCCATTGCCCTCTGCCTCCTCCCGGCTCTCCCTCTTTCCTGGCTACATCCATAACAAAGACCCCCAACCCAAACGTGATTCTCCCCACCCTGAGGCTCCTATCAGCATGGGGCATCCCATCCCCGCTGCTGCCCCACTGCCAGAAAGACTGAAATATTACTGAAACTACTGGTGTCAGCCCAGCATCGTGTCAGGGTAATTGGAGGCAAACTCCAGCCTTTATTCTCAGCTCAGCAAACCCTGCAGATGTGCAAAACAGCTGGTTAAGAAGCTCCCACTGCAAGGACAGACCTGCAGGAGATCCTGTCTTTCCCCATAAAAATCCCTCTAGCTTTTACCTGATTTGGGCCAAAATCCTGATCCTGCTTATGCCAAAGTCAGACAAGAGGGGAAGCCTGATGCTTTCAATGCTGGCGCTAAACCAGGCACAAGCCACAGATTCCAATGTAATCATCGATGTAGTATTGATGTACAAAGGTTTGGAAACTGTTCAGCTGGGTTAAGGGGAAGAAGGACATTTATTCTCCCCCCTTTCCTACTGTACAGCATCTCTGCACATGGTCATTTTAGCCACAAATCTGAGTCTTCTCTCAAAGCTCAGGATTTGTTTGTGAGATCCATGGCTCTGGACACCTATTTGGCCAGAGCTGGCTCAGAAGCAGGGAAAGCACAGGCAATCCCTTCCCGGGAATGGCCTCGTGGACATCTTGCCAGTGCCGGATCAAAACAGGATGTGATTAGGCCTAAGATCATCCCAAAATTCCTGAAAACAAGGCTTGGTGTCTGCTTTTAATGCAAAACACAATAATTTGCCCAGAAGTGCTACTGATATATACGGTATATGCAAAAACACATACCCAAGAGCCTGGGAGGAGAATTACAGGAGCCTTTTCCTTAAGTGACTGAGCTTCTGAAAACTAAATAGGTGCTTCTGCCCCTTCTTGTGCCAGGGCACTGCCGAGACGTGGCATGGAGGCACCTCCTCGACTGGAGGTTCGGAGGGCAGCAATCAAGGCTGAAAGCCATCATTTTGTTACTCACCAGCCCAATTTGTGCACAGTGTAATAGATTTCCTTGTGAAGGAATGAACCCTTGCTAACATCTCCAAAGCAGGCACTATTTATTGCCTTGTTTACACAACGGTGCTTGTATCCAGGTAAATCACAGATGTCTCCCAACCCCAAAGTTTGCCCCGACCCTGATCTGCGCTTTGCCCGCTCAGTGTGGATGCTCGTGTAATGTAAATGCAACACTTGGCTCCGAGCGGGCACCCATCCCGAGCCCACAGCTCCAGCGTGGCTGCAAAGCAGAGCGGTCCAGCAAAGCCCACATGTCCGTGACATCCAATTAATCCAGGGAACGTGCAGCCTTGCCGTCGGGGAAACGAAACGCCTGCCTGCATGGGAAGAGCCAGGAGAGCAAAGCGGCACTTAGCTGATGCTGTAACCAAGAGCTGCCCGCTCTCGTTTGCAGCTCTGCAGGGAGCTGGATTGTCCCGAGAGTCCCTGAGCTCACCGTGCCCCCTGCCCCCTCCATCCCCTCGGGGAATCCCTCCCTGCCTCTCCCTCTCACTTCCAGAGAAGGCTCATTTGCACTGGTTGCATAGGTAATTATCATGATTCCATAGAAAGCTTTTTCAGGCACCTCCCTGTTCTACCTGCTCCTCTTCAGCTCACACCGAAGGTCAGATGCGCATCCTCTGCTTCCTAATACTCTCCGGTCCATTTCCACCTCCCGCATCCCTGCAGCTCTGTCCCCACCATCACCCCAATCCCACCGCCTTCCCTGCAGCAACCCTCAGGCAGGCAGGGATCCATTCCAACTCAGTTTGCTTTCCAGGCATGGATTTTGTTGGGCAGACGCTTTTCACTGAGCTCCCAGGCAGGGTACTACCATTAATTCATTGCATGCCATGCTGCAGCCAGCCAGCAGATTTTTATCTCACCTGTCAGCAAGGTCAACTTTTTTTCCCCATAAATAAACTTTCCACAATAATTATTCCCCTTAACAGAGTGATTGTGGAGGGAAGCAAAGAGGAAAAGACATTTCTAAAGAGGTGAATTCTGCCTGGGAGCTGGAGTGGTCCCTATGACCCCAAACACAAAGTTAATTGTTGCTTGAAATCTTCCTTTGTAGGGTTCAAAGGACAGCAATAAGCAAGTTCAAATAACCTCGGGGGCCTTAATGAAGTTGCATTCATCCTGAGCAGAATTGCCCACTTATTCATGCAAATTCACTGTAACCAGCTTAGCACATTATCCAGCGCTGAGACCTGTGGGAGATCCTGGTTGCCTGGGAAAGATTAGGAGAGAAAATTTAGGACCTTGCGTATCAGCACAAGCAGCTAAGGTGCTTCCAAATATCCCCATTAATTCCCAGATTGCCCCCGTATTAAGACAGTATAATAGGCCCTCGTAGTCTGAGTGCATATGACTGTTAATGATGAGCAAAGCCCTTGGGCATTTGGACAGCCTCCAGCTGAGCAGCCCTATGTGTCCAACCAGGGAAAACCAGCATCACATTGATCAGCTGGTTCCTGGGACTTAATCAATACTTACTTTGACTAAGTGGAAATGCTCATTTATCTGTCATGTGCAGATAATAATGAGATTGTTGAGGTGGCTGGCTGAAATCAGTGCTGGAGGATGCAAACAGACCCAGCAGCACCAGCAGCAGTGGGAATTCTCATCTTTCATTCCCACATGGTTGCAAATTTTAGATACAAAACCTTGGTGGCTTGTGCTGTCTGGAGAAGACATTCACAAGCCACCACTTGCCAGAGCACACAGAGGCAGAACAGGATTTTACACAAACCAAGGCAGGGTCCCAGGGTTTGCTTCACAGAAATGTGGGTACCTGGCATCAATGACCCTTACCCAAGCACCCTCCTGAGCAGAAAGGCAGCTCTGCCTTCAGGAGAAAACCTGCATGCATTTCAGCAATCTCATATCAGGGAGTCCAGAGCCCTCCCTGCAGTCATCCAGGCAGAACCAACTTCATCCAAGGCTGACTTCTGCCCCAGGGTTGGCCACTAGGCCATGCCCACCCTAGAGAAAACTGGTACTGGCAGGACACAGCTCACCTTGTTCTAAAGTAGAGGTCTAAACGGGTCAGTGAGACCCTTCAGGGTTCATCTTTCTTTAATGGGATGAGCCAAACGTGGAGATGCACATGCAGGTACCCAGGGGAGCTCCTCTGCTTGGTGGCTGTAAGCCCAGAGACTCCTTCAATGGCAAAAGGATTTACTCCAGCTGCTAGGGACACGCAAGCCAGTTTTCAGTTACTGTAGGATAAATCCAGAGCGATTCAAGCACACACTGTCACTCATGTAAGTGATGGCAAAGTTTGGCCTCCCTGATGAAGCCCTGTAGGAAGGAGCAGCTGGAGAAGCTGCGCAGGACTCAGGGGATGAAAGGAAGAGTGAATAACATTGGAACATTGGGGTGGAAACCCCATGAATCTCATTAAAATTCACAGCTGGTACAAAAAAA
>NDXB01019879.1:60423-75728 GCA_002631895.1 Agapornis roseicollis | reverse complement strand
CCAGTTCCAACCCCCCTGCCATAAGCAGGGACACCTCACACTAAACCATGTCACCCAAGGCTTCGTCCAACCTGGCCTTGAACACTGCCAGGGATGGAGCACTCACAACTTCCTTGGGCAACCCATTCCAGTGCCTCACCACCCTAACAGGAAAGAATTTCTTCCTTATATCCAATCTAAATCCCTCCTGTTTAAGTTTGAACCCATTACCCCTTGTCCTGTCACTACAGTCTCTAATGAAGAGCCCCTCCCCATCATCCCTACAGGCCCCCTTCAGATACTGGAAGGCTGCTATGAGGTCTCCACGCAGCCTTCTCTTCTCCAGGCTGAACAGCCCCAACTTTCTCAGCCTGTCTTCGTATGGGAGATGCTCCAAGGCATTTTGCAACTTCCAGAGATGGGCACATGGGCTTTGGCAAATCTGCTGTCCAGCCCTTGGATCCTTCCTGGCTGGTGGGCTGAGCTTGTGCAGGGGCTTGGCATGAACTAAAATTGCTCAGCCCATCACAGGGCTTTAATAGACTGAAGGACAAAAGGCAGATCCTGGGGAAATCATTCCTCTGATTTCCATCACGTCCCAGGTTGAATCGCATCCTGGGCTGCATCAATGTTAGCACAACTAGCAGGTCGAGGGAGGTGATTCTCCCCCTCTATTCCGCTCTTCCTTTGTAGCAGTTGCAGGCAGGACCTACAGCAGGACAGAGCAGGACCAACCCGCAGTGACATCCATCCCAGAGCTGCCTCCGCACATCACCCATCCACCTGAAAAGTCACCAGGGTTTCCCTTCTAAATGCAAAGCAAAACACAAACATTTCTTAATCAACCAATAGCATTGGCCAAAAAGACAGGTAGGATAGGATAACGCTATCCCTGACTCCCCATACACGCAAGATGGAGCAAGATATTTCTAAGGCAGATGNAGTCACCAGGGTTTCCCTTCTAAATGCAAAGCAAAACACAAACATTTCTTAACCAATAGCATTGGCCAAAAAGACAAGTAGGATAGGATAACGCTATCCCTGACTCCCCATACACGCAAGATGGAGCAAGATATTTCTTTCCGAAGGCAGATGGATCCTTGAAACACATATATTACTGTGACGTAATATGCATTACACCCTGCAACTAGTGTAGATATAACCACATCATCTGATAGATTGCAGCATACAAGTGTGACAATTGCGTTACTGACCCACTGAGTTCAGGCTGCCCCCAAGCAGTGCTTGCCTTGGCCAACGAGAGCAGCGTACCCACACAAGCACATTTTGAAGGTGCACGAAGCTCTTTCAAGCCTGTTTCTTTTCACAGCAGCAGGCCGGCTGGCCAGGCCCCATCTATTTTAACACCCTGTTAAAAAAAACAGTTTCTGAAAGGACATGTGGCAGGCCCTGAAATTGCAAATGAGGTTGTCACCACCTGCTCCCACACAATGAGAATCATATCAATGCAGGACAAGGGGGCACCGCCACTGCAGCCGGCTGCTGTCTGCCTGCTGGCCACACTGCTGGGAGCCCATCGGCTGAACCACGGCAGCACAAATGCTCCCACCAGCCCATGGTGACTGGGAGACAAGTGCTATGCTGAGGCATGTTGGGTCCTGCTGGGATCATCCCACAGATGGTGCTTCCATGGGATGCAAAATGACTGTCCTTCTCTCAATAAGAACTGCACAGCCAGCGTGGCCACCACAGGGCTAGCTCTTTCAGGTAGCTCAGTCAGCACCCAACTGTGCTCCACACCAAGCCCTACAATCTGGCAAAGCATTAGGATATGTCTCAAACCCCTTGTTTATGATTGCTGCATGGGCAAGGAAACACGGCAGGGGGTTGGCTGTTTCCAGGGAAGGGAAGTCCCCCACATGACATAGCCTTGGGGCATGGCTCAGCCTCCCCTCCTGAAACCATCCATCCTTTAGAAGCTGTTGCCCAAGTATTCCAGGCTATCCAACATCCATCACCCACTTCTCTCATGCACCTTCTCACAGAGGGGAAAGAACTAAAGGTGACATGCATCCCTGGGACTACACCAGTCAGGCACAGGGCAGAAAAATGCAAAGCACAGTAATTATCTGTTTCAGAGCCCTGTTAATGATTAAGTTTGGGAGATGCTAACAATCAAGCCTATTGAAAAGACTACAAGGGTTTCAAAGTGTTTCCTCCAAACCATGTGACAGTAAATTGTTCGGAGTAGATGGCTCTTAATTCAAATGCTCGTTGTCATGGGGACAGGATAACACCCCTCCTATTCAAGGATGCCACACAAGAAGCCTACTATTTGCTACAATAGGCTTTTTAGTTCAAGCTACACTTTATAAATAGCCAAAGAAAATGTCTAGAGATTAATATCAGCGCTCACCTCTCCTGGCACAGCAAAGCCAAAAGGACAGCAGGTACCAGGAACAGAGAACAAGTTGTGAGCACATGAATGGATGAACAGAAGCAGGTCACTGTGGCCCATGCTCTTGTAGTGTCGATGGGGCTCAACCATGCTTGCAAGGGCAGGGAGTTTCTTCTTAATCCCCAAATATCACTGGCAAAATCACCTCCTCCTTGAGCTGGAAATCACTCTGGATGCTCCCAACACTGAGACACCAGCTCCTGCAGACCTTGAGGAGGGCAGGGACCCAGACCTGGCAATGGCCAGGAAACCCAGGTGTCACCAAGGATCCTGAATTCAGAGCAACCTCCCATGAGAGTATTTGCACCAGCACAGTCTGCTCCACACATGGAAGTGGCATAGGTCCTGCTGGTAAAACCTCTGTTCTCATTGGTGTTACAGATGGGAGCAGAGGCCTGAAGATGAACAAAGGCAGCTCCATGGCACAAGAAAAGAAGGAGAAGGAGGCAAAGCAGCATGAGAAGAAGGAAGAGAAAGAGGAGGAAGAAGATTGGATGTCTGATGTCTCCAGCATCACCAAAATTTGGTGCACCAAAGCAGACACCCATCCCAGACTTCACTACAGCCTCTCTGTGGGTACATCATTTGCCTTGACCCTCTGTTCACACTCCATGGCAGCAGGACCAAAGCCCCCTATTCCCACCCTCCGCTGATTCCCCTTAATCCCATCTCACCCCATCCCCTGGCCCCACAAACCAGCAGGAGTCTTATTGAATCCTGCTACCAACCACCAGTGGCAGAGCTTCAGGAGGTCCCAGCAGCATCCGCAGCAGCACATAATGCTGCCCAAACCAAGGGCTGTGAGACGCCGTTGCTGCAGAGAGAAACACTATTTTCACATAGAACTGGGGTCACACCAAAGAAGTCACTGAAAAAATCAAACAGCCACCAAGGGCATCTCCTGCAGCCACCTAAGCAAGAAGGCACCCCTTATATCCCTTCCCTGAGTCCAAAACTGACTACTGCACCACCTGAAATTGCAACCAGCCTCCCTCTTCTATGCTTCCTCAACCTCTGAAACATTCCTTTCCTCAAAATCCTTACATGACAACTGCTTGTCCTAAAGACACAAAAGAACAAGGAGGGACAGGCTCAGCTTCTCCTAGAGCCAACCAGCTGTGGCATCTCCTATTCCATTGCATCTCTTCCCACACATTTACCTTTGGAGGGCTCTCCAACAGCTGACAAAAAGCCACCAGGCTTTGCTGCTTCACCCAACACCTACAGTCACTGGGACAACTGATAGAAGCAGAACACAGAGCTCTGAGAAGATGCTCAATGTGATTTCTTGGTGTGCTAATGACCACCTGCTTCAGAGCCCTGGCGCCCAGACCTGTGTCTGAGCCCAGCTCTTACCAAGGAAAACAGCAGCATCCACTTGCCCAAATCAAACCCTGCCACAGGGCAGGGCAATGAAGCTGAAGCCCTTGGGCAGGCTGTGCTCATTTGCTCAGAGCTGCCAAATCGGGCTAAATTCAGCTGTGCTGTCAGCAGCTGTTGTATTGCTGTTAGCTCACCTTCTGCTCACAGGGGCCAGGGAAGCATTTGTGCTAAATAGGAAATCGGTTCCCAGGAGCTGCTAAAACATGCTAGGAATTTCTGGAACAAATCTTTGTAGGCTTTTAAAGCTTTGTTCACAATTGGAGTTGCAAACACAGTACCAAGGCTCATACAGGATTTAATAATGGATCTGTACAAGTCCATCTTAATCAGCAGATCTCCTTGCCTTAGAACACCAGGGTTAGGTGGACTTAAGGAGGGACTGAATAAGCTCATGGATGGTTACCAAATTACATGGAGACCACATGTGGCTCAGGACATCCCGTGCTGCCAATCACCAGCAGCTGGGAGAGCATCACTATAACCCTGTCCATCCCCTGGGCTCTGCGCTGTGCTGGCAGCTGTTGTACAGCTTTGGTTCTCATCTTGCTTGAAAAGCACTGTTTTGGAGGTGGGTTTCCCCTTAAGTGAAGCACAAAACCACAAACCCTCTGAGGCTGAGAAGCGTGCAGTGGCACTCAAGAGCCAGGGTGCCCTCAGCAAGGGTCCCGACTTGCTTTCTTTGAAGGCATCACTGAAAGCATCTGGGGCTTCACACTGTGGGAAACAATGGGCAACGACAGCTTTATTGTTTCTGCTGATGAGGAAGGAGGAGAACCACCACCTTCTCGCGTGGGAGCAGTGCTGAAGGGGGAGAAGCAACCTGCTAGACGGATGACTCATTTCCATCACCACCTCCTCCTCCAGTGCCAAGAGTCCTCAAAAAATGAATGGGAGACAATCCTTCTCCATCAGGCTCCCTCTTTGCCTGCAGAGAAAGAGGGGAAAAAAACTCAAACAAAATAAAGGCCCATAGATAAAGAACAAGGATGCAGCTAGAACCCCATCCCTGCAGCCACAAAGGATGCATGATGCTCCCCAGATTCAGCACTCACAGAGCAAAAGCTCTCTGAGCATCACCTGTACCCATCAGCATCACCCTTGGGTTCAGATTCAAACCACATCAGCAGCCACCTATGAATGTGATTTCCCAGCCCAGGGTTTCTCCATAGCAGTATCTAAAACCAAGAGGACAGGGGGATAACCCTGCTCATGCCCCAGCCCCCCAAAACAAGCTCTGTGGAAGCAAGGACTATAGCAGCCCCCAATATCTGCTCTGTGCCATGATGCATCTCCAGCTGCTGTGGGTCTACTCCTTATGGGGAAAATTGATGTCCTCATTACCAAAACTTCTGGAAGAGGCAAGAGGGAACAGCACACAGCTCTCAGGCACGCTCAACCACTCACTCCCACCATGGCAGAGGAGTGATGGACAGCTCACGCCCATCCCAAGTTCCCTTCCAGGTACGCTGCAGCTTAGCCAGGTTGATGCTTGTCTCATCTTGTAGCTCCAAGCCACTGAGTGCAGACCTGACCACACAGACAGAAAGCTCCTGGAAAGCCAAGGCTGCCCTCACCACTTTCACCCACATCTTGTAACCAAGCAACTTAAAGCCAGGTAGGAAAAGACATGAATCATCCCAACCTACTTGAAACAGTCAGGACACACACCATCGGCCTTACCATTGCTCTGTGTGACGTGTAACTGTTTCAGACAATTAATTAAGATGCTCTTCATTAGGTGTCTATGCTGCAGGTCTGGGAGACACAGGTAGGAAATTGTGCAATTGTGGTGCTGTGTTTTTATTGACCAGCACATGGGATCCATCCACAGCCACCATGGAAAAGAAAAGCCATACGTACAGAGTGAGGAATATTTTCTTCTGTCAAGTACCAACCTGTTTTAAAAGTCTTCCTACCTACAGTATACTTCAATCTCCCCAGTCAGCAGCAACAAGAAAAGACTCAGGAGTCTCACTAAAAGGGAGTTTCGTTGGGAAAAAAATGATGGAAGTAGAGGAAAAACAAACAAACGGAAAATATAGAATAAAATCAGCATGCAACAGTTCAAAGCCTGTGTAGTTGTTGGTCTAAGTAAGCTTAGCCGCTTTAATCTGAGCCCTCATCTCCATTTCTTAAGATGCCCATCACTCTACTCGCAATGTACACAGTACGTTTATTATGCAGCCAGTGAGCAAATGGTAAAGGAGTGTTTTAATCAGATTTTAGCAAAACTCAGGTCCATGCACCCTGAGTGGGAGAGTAAGGTAAACACCAGGAAGGAAGGTTTAATGTGCCTTTCCACCCCACTAACTTCAGGTTTGCTATGAGAATAAGCAGCACTCACCCTGCTCCAGCTTAGACAGCACCAATGTGGCCCCACATCCCTACCACTGCATCCATCCCAGCAGAGTAGTGTCCATCATTAGAAGGGTTCCTGCCAAGGAGGAGCCTTCTCCTGCAGCTCCCTACTATCACCCCACTCTCAAAGCCAACCCTGTCCCACCACTGCAGCTTGTCCCCAAAACTTAATCCTCCTTTCCCTCACTATTATTTCATCCTAATGAAGGTGGTTGGCAATGGTGAATAAGGGGAAGCAGAGGAGGAGCCTCCCCTTTTCCAGAGGGACTGATTAATGAAAGGTTTTTCTATTATCAGGTTATTGCTCCCCATTTTTCTTAATTGAGGAGGTGCACCTCCATCCTCTAAACTTCAAGGATGACAATAATTAGCACAGCTAGTCATTATTACTGTCATCATCTCTTCCCTTCGGGAAGTACAAGATCTAACATACCAGCGATGAATATGAAAACCGACTTTGCAAGGCACATGCTCACAGACTTCTCGAGCCGCCCTGCGCTCTTGTAATGAGTGGATTTGCACAGAATGCATATGTGGCCCTTTAAAAGAGAGTATTTATTAAAAATACATCAATATATCACTGCTGGGGCACACAAGCAGCTTATTAACAAGAGACCCCCCTTCTGAGCTGGCTTTTGTCAGCAGCAAGCAGAGCTGTGGAGATAAACAGCAGCTCCCATAATTAAGGGTAGCCCTCGTGTTAGTGCCAGTTACTGTCAGAGCAGCCTATTGCCAGCCACAGGGCCGGGAGAGCCAAGACAGTGGCAAAGGCTGATCATGAAATGTGGGTTTAGGTACTAAAAGATGAGCCCATGACACAGACCTTAAGCAAAAAGGTAAGGAAAAATTTGTGCTTAGATTTAGCCATCCTCGTACAATGCTGACCTCAAAATTAGGAACTAGCACTCCTACCCTTAAGGGTTAGATACATGTATACATGATACATAGGTGTATATGTGGTACATATGTGCATATATACCCAATTAGAGCCCCAGCTGGCAAAAGAGGTGCTAAATACACAGTCACAGGGGAAGCATCTCCTGCTCTCGGTCTCACAGGATTCATCTCTTTACCCAGCCATAAGGGATGAAATTGCTTTGGCTTCCAAAAGGAGCCAAGACACTGGTTACACAACCCTGCAAACACAGCCTTGCCAAAAAACATCAAATACAGTGAGATTTACGACAAACTTGCCCCAACTGGCAATAGCAGGAATCCCAGAACAAAGAAAACTTTGGGAACAGTTTGTCTTTCTGCCTGTACAGCCCCAAACACGTGGCAGCAACACCAACGTGTGTGTAGAAAATACACCTGTGCTTTGCAGAGCTCTTCAAAAGATATCTCTCATCAAGCAGGCAGAGAGCCAGACCCGGAGCACTGTGCAGCACATGGCACAGGGACACAGCTCAAAGCCATGCACCCCCCAGCATCAGCACAGAGCCCAAACATCAGGTTGGACAGAGCCTTGGGTGACATGGTTTGGTGTGAGGTGTCTCTGCCCATGGCAGAGGGGTTGAAACTAGATGATCCTGAAGATGATCAGGGGACTGAAGCATCTCCCATGTGAAGACAGGCTGAGAAATCTGGGACTGTTCAGCCTAGAGAAGAGAAGGCTGTGTGGAGACCTCATAGCAGCCTTCCAGTATCTGAAGGGGGCCTGTAAGGATGCTGGCGAGGGGCTCTTCATTAGGGACTGCAGTGACAGGACAAGGGGCAACGGGTTCAAACTTAAACAGGGGAGGTTTAGATTGGATATAAGGAAGAAATTCTTTACTGTAAGGGTGGTGAGATGCTGGAATGGGTTGCCCAGGGAGGTTGTGAGTGCTCCATCCCTGGCAGTGTTCAATGCAAGGTTGGACGAAGCCTTGGGTGGAATGGTTTAGTGTGAGGTGTCCCTGCCCATGGCAGGGGGTTGGAACTTGATGATTTTAAGGTCCTTTCCAACCCTAACTATTCTATGTGTAGATATATATATATAAAATATGTAATAAATCAAATATACACATATATATACATACACATATAGAAGTTTCTGTTCCCTGAGAGTCCCATTTTCAGGCCTTTTCCCTACAAACACAAAAGAGAAGAACTGGGTTATCTACATACACAAACAGCAGGTTGCTCGTGCTGCTGTTCTCTGTTGGGTTTAAACACACTTTGAAAGAAGAGAGGTATCAGTTTCTCCTTATTCCAGCTGGTGAAACTGAAGCTCAGAATCACAAAATGCCTTGCTGGGTTGGGAATGAGGACTGAGCCACTGCTGTCGGTATAGCCTGCAGGTCGCACAGTTTCCTTAATCCAAGACTATCACTCCACAACGGGAGGCCAAGAGCTAAGGATTTAGGACAATCTGGAGTCCAAGTCCTGCTATACATGGCTTTATAAAACCTGGGATCAAGGATATAGACCCAGGCATTTGCAAAACTATTTCATTTCTATGTCTAGCAACTGGAAGAAGGCTGGTGGTCCCATTCAGACTTGCTGAAGATCCAGTGGGGAAGCAGCACTTTTTTTGGCTGTTGTGCTTCCTCAGCCTGTTTACAACTGCACCCATTGAATTAATAATGACCAGCCAGGACTGGCACTGCTGATCTGAACCCGCTCCCTCTGCTCTTGAAATATTTATTGTTTTTAAAGGATTATAACCCAGCACCCAATGCAGCAGTCGTTTTCAACAGGGTTGGATTAGGACAAACCTATTTGCTTAAGCAAGGTATCAAGACTTCAAGGATGGTCCCAGGCAGCATTAACTTACCACAGAAACACAACTGGTTCTGCATACAAACTTTGAAATGGTCTTGGGCTATTTCCTTCCTCTGCTTTAAGCTTGGTTGAGGTGGTGATGTGTGCTTTGTCCAAATAGGTCCTGCTAGAACAGGGGATGTGCAGAGCCACACAAAAGCGGCTGTTACTGCCCAGGCACACAGGCTGTGAACCCTGCTATTGCACCAGAGGAAAGGTAAAGATCTGGCCCTTGCTCTTGCAGTGCAAGAACATGGATCAGCGCAAAAAGGAAGAATTAAAAAATACACATAAACCTTCAGGAGCATGGAACAAGCCCTGCTTGAGGGCCTGCCTTTCCCCCCAGTTTAATTAGCTCCTCAACAACGAAGAGCCAGCTTCCCAGGAGCCTGAAGATGTATTTTTAGGTGCAACTGCTCCAAAAATAGAAGCATCCCCACAGGAAGCCGAAAACAGCATTGAGGAGCCACGTGAAGGTTGCACTGTGAATGCACAAGCTGAAAGCACAAGCTGTGCTCAAGCCAAACAGAGGGGAGATCAGGACAGGCTCCCTTCAAGCAGGGACCTGAGCACCTTCCCAAGCACACACCTGCAGAAACAAAACCATGGAAATAAAGCCATCAAAACATAAACAAAATAAACCCAGTCCTTTGTACAGATTTGTGCCACTGCACACCCGATCCATGCCAGCAGCACCACAGTTTCTCCTAGATACATGCTGAAGCAGTCTGCTGACACACAATAGGCAGGGGCTACCTGGCAAAGGCTGGGGCAGCAGGGCTTCCCTTGCCCCCATGAATGATGGAGGTGGGCTTGAAGAGGAAAGTGCTCATGGCTGTCAGGAAGACAAGTTTCAGGGATGGGGGAAGCCCCAAACATCCATGATGCTGGCACGATTTCTTTCCCAGCTGTGAGAACAGTAATGTCTGCGGCACCAGCCCTTCATAAGGGTTTTGTCACTGGTTTGGCCACATGCACTTGGTTCAAGGGAATGGCTGGACTGAGAAGTGGGGCTTGGAAGGCAAAGCACCACAGGAGACCTCCCCCAGCGATCACCCAAGTAAGTCTTGGGGATCCCATGGGTTGTCCCTGTACTCTTGGTCTTCCATATACACACAGGAAACTCCTCCAAGGCTTTCATGACCCAGATGAAGCTGACTGGCTGAGGCCACCTCTTGGTCTCTAGTCCTGCCCCCCAGCATGCAGAGCTCTCAGCAAAAGCAGCATGTTCCTTAAGGAAGTCAGTCTAGGCTTATTTCAAGCAAGTCTGGGAGAGAACACACCATGAAAACACTTGAATAACCCTCTCTCCAAGAACTGCACCTCAACCGCCATTTCCCATCCCTGGCCACTGTGGCAGGGGAGCCCAGCTATGCCTGACATGGGAGCCACAGGGATTTATCAGACCAAGCTAAATCTCCATAAACAGATGAAAGCAAGTGACTACTACTGCTGAACCCAGGACATTTTTTCTCCTTAGTAGCTGGTACAGCACTGTGTTTTTGACTTTCAGCCTGGGAACAGCGCGGATAGCACCGATGTTTTTAGTTATTGCTCAAAGGTTTGGTCTGACCAAGGACTTTGTGGGTCTCGTGCTCTGCCAGGGAGGAGGGGAAGGCAGGAGGAAGCAGAGGCAGGACACCTGACCCAAACTAGTCAAAGAGGTATTCCATACCACAGCATGTCATGCCCGGGATGTAGCCAGGAGTTACCCGGAAGTGCTGGCTCACTGCAGGATTGGACTAGGCATCGGTCAGTGCTTGGTCAGGTGGGGTGGGGCGGGTGGTGAGGTGTTGTATTCTCTTCCCTTGTTATTTCCCTTACCATTATTACCATTGGTGGTAATAAACCAGCAGTGGTTTGTGTTACACCTTAGTTACTGAGCTGTTCTTACCTCAACCCATGGGAATTACATTCTGTGGATTCTCTTCCCCATTCCTCTGGGAACAGGGAGAGGGCAAGGGGCGGGGAGGAACTGCATGGCTGACTTGCTTAACGCACAACAGCAAGCTACTAGTTTTCCAGCATTCAAGCCATCTCCATAGCATCTTAAAGCTACTGTAACCTTAGCATTGCATAGAATTACCAGAGACTCTCCCCAAGACCTTTCCCATCCAGACAGGGCATAAGCATGCTCTGGACCCATGGGCAGAATGTTTGCTGGAAGATGTTTAGCCAAACAAATCTGAGTACGTCAAAGGGTCCAAGCAATGAAGGTGAGTTTCTGTACAGTGCTGGCCATAGTTACCTTAGAGTTGGATTGCCTCTCGGCTTGTCTTCAATATTTTGGCCAATCTAATCCAAGATGCAAACAAAGCAAACAAGAAATGGTGTGTCTCACCTTCTGGATGCTCCTTAGAAACTCCCACCTGGCCAGCAGCAGCTCTGCCCCCTTACAGCTTCCACCAAGATCTGCAGAAGAGCCCCACTATAACTCCACTGTCCAGTGTGAAAGGCAGAGTCCTGCCAAAACCAGCCTGGCAAGACACTTGGTGAGCAGCAAATCATAGATTGGTTGGTGTGGGACAAGACCCTAAAGCTCATCCAGTTTCAACCCCCCTGCCACAGGCAGGGACATCTTCCACTAGACCAGGTTGCTCCAAGCCCCATCCAACCTGGCCTTGAACACTGCCAGCAATGGGGCAGCCACAGCTTCTCTGGGCACCCTGTGCCAGGGCCTCACCACCCTCACAGTAGAAAACTTATTACTAATATCTCATCTAAATCTCCCCTCTGTCACTTTAAAGTCATTCCCCCTTGTCCCATCCCTACAAGCCCTTGTCAAAAGCCCCTCTCCAGATTTCTTATCAGCCTCTTTAGGCACTGGAAGCTGCTCTAAGGTCTCCCCAGAACCTTCTCCAGGCTGAGTTCAACCCCAGCTCTCTCAGCCTGTCTCCAAGCAGAGGTGCTCCAGCCCTCCAATCATCTTCATGGCCTCTTCTGAACTCTTTCTAACAGATAAATGATTCAGTGAAACTCACAGCTGGCTGCGAACACCACTGCAAAGACTGCAGAAGGCAGTCACGGTCACACACTGAGAAAAGGTGACACAGGGACCCCCAGCATACCCCATGGTGCCAGCAGCCCTGGGGAGAGACAGCTGTATCATCCTAAGGGGGTTTATGGCAAAATCATTTGAGTTATCTGGGGCTGAATTCAAGCTGCATGAGATTTCTTTTTACCACAATAATAAATGGCTGAGTGAGTCATTGCCTGAGAAAACCCAGCAGCAGCTACCAGATAAACAACTCACTGCTCACGTCTGCTGGATACAGCAGGGAAAGGGTGGGAGGCTCGTGCTTAGGGACAAAGAGGAGGCAGTGCAACTTCAGCGAGAGTAAACAGACAGCTCAGGGCCTTCCTCTGCATTTCTCGTTTCCACTTTGAAGGGACTGATAAAGCACAGAAAGGAGAAGCCAGTTTTGTACATGAATTGGGCTCAGCAACACTCAATAGCCAGCACCATACTGTAAAGCGCCCAGCACCGCATCATACGCTGCTTACAGTGCACAGCTTCTCCTAGCACAGATCACCCAGCCTTACAGTTAAAAGAAAACACTCCATTGCCAGCATCAGAACATTCCCATTTGGGCTTTTTCCAAGGAAAGGGTCTCTGAATCCATTAGCTATTGTCTCCCTCTAGCGCGGGCAGAGACCAACCTGACTTCTGCCGCAGCTCCCCGCCTGGCTGGGAAGGAACCAAGGGCTGGAGCTCCGCAGAGAGACAGGAACTTGCCGTGGGCTGGGAAAACACACCAAGTACCGGTTACCTTTGTACTGATGCATCAGCTTCACACTGATGAACACTTTGGGTGTTGGTCTTCACATTTTATCTCACCAGATGCTCAAAGAAGAGGGGTTTCTGAGTGACAAAATCAGCAAGCTAAAGCCTTCCTAATCTGAGAGATGGCTGCCACCACCTACATTTTACCAAGGGCTGGAGATGACAGAGATAAAACAGCATTCAACCCTCTTCTCCTGAGGAACCATCCTAACCTCTCTTCACCCTTCAGAGAAGGGATTAGGGTTTGCTTAGCTAGGCTTTTCCAGGGATCTTTTTACAGCTGCCTTGAATACCTCAGAACACCTCCTAAAGCAGAATAAAAACCTGCACTTAAAGGTTTTGTGTCCGCTCCTGGGAGGATTGCTGCCAAGAGAGAAAGGGAGTGACACTGCAAATTTCTCCCCTTTAAACTAAGCACTGCCGCAGCACCTTCACACCCTGCTCTGCAGCTTAACACGGCAAAAAAGAGCCTGGAGACAGGGCCAGGTTTGCCTTTCCCCACTAACGCTACCTCTGCTCCTCCAAAGGGTGTGTCCAGAGGCACTCCAGGCACTGATGTTCTTTCCAGGAGCATTTCTTCCTTGAAGAAGGCATCATCAGCATTTGCCAAACCCATCTTTTATGAGGAAAAAGGGACACCACTTTATCTGGAGACCCTGGTTCTCACCGGTCAGAGAGGCAGGCGGGATGAACACAGCAGCTCCTGCTCTGCCTTCACAGCACCACATTAGGGATAGACACAAATGAATCAACCCCTGCAGCACCTGGTACACATACAACTTTCATCTTGTTTACCATCAGCTTTCCCAGGATCTTCCAAAGCCACGTGAATGCAGGGAGGAAGGCTACTGATGCAGGAAATGCATTAGTGCCCATCTCTGCATGCTCTCCAACCAGCAACACATGTGGCAAGACATGCAGGAAGACTGAGCATCCCTGGATTAGTTATGCACATACACTATGAGAATCGTTACCTGGTGAGCCCAAGAAGGACAGGAAACAGCTCCTTGTGAAGATTCTCTGCTGTCCATTGCCCTTAACCGTAAGAGGAAAGAAGCAAAAAAGCAGCAAAGCAGCAGAGGACCCAATGGAGAGTATCTGAACCAGGGGAAGGTTGATCTTCCACACAACTGCACACTAAAAAGCAAATACAATAGCAGAAACTCAAGTCTGCTCTCCCACATGACCACCACACCACCTCCATGACCACATACTGATTTACTAAGTGACAAAAGCTTCAAAAAGGAAGAACTTCTGAATTGGGGTGGCCATGGGGGCTCTCCCGATGGGCAGGAGAACGATCAGAGCAACATGAAAACCCAGCCTGAACTACCGTTACTGGAGCTTGCAGGTTACATTCATAGCTTTAAACCAGTCTTTAAAGCTGCATGGCACCATTAAGCTATTCAAAATAGGTGTCTAGACACCTGCCAAAGGATCAGCCTCTTACCATAACCTGGTCAAGTGCAGAGACTCTCCAGGGTTAAAGTTTTCGCTAGATCTAGTTGCAGGGGGTGTCACTGGCACTAGCAATGCTTTCTACTTATACCACCTATGAAACAGACTAATGGCATCTGAGATTTTACTTGATGAAATAACATCTTGAAGGAACATAAATACTTTAAAGACCACAGTTGAAACCTAAGGGTAGCTTTTGTGAAGAAAAGCATGCTTTCAATTCTCTCCCTCTTCTGAGCTCTTTCAAAGCTCTCAACAGGACCCACACTATCTAGAAAACCACTGGGTCTGTGTAAAGAAGAAACTTCTTCACTTCACCGCCCGTACAGTGAAGGGTAGTAGGTAACAAAGGATCAAAATATTACGAAATAATCCCATGAAGGTGAGAGCACAACAAGCTCAGGCTGAGGAGTTTGAACCATTTTACCTCTACAATTAATTCGCATTATCTGAGAGAAGGCAACGAAACAGGAGACAAACATCTCCTCAAGCGTTATGAGGAGCTAAGCAACAAGCTTGCATACTGAAGAATCTCCTGCAGAACTGAAGGGCTCCTCCAAAACACACAAACCCAAAGCAGAGGAGGGGCACCTGCTCTCCCCATGCCCCCAGAAGAATCCCTGTCCCATGCTCTCCTCATATTTGTTCCCAACAAAGCACCCAGTAACAGACCATGTGACACACACACACACCCCCCAAGTCCTTCCACCACAGACTCCCATCCAGGAGGCATGTCTGGGGCAAAGAGAGATACTCTGCACACCACAGGCAGCTGGGCAGGCTCATACAATACTCCCACAAAAGCTGGCTTCCCCTTGTCTCAGATTTTCCCCAAAGACAACACATGACATTGAACTACAGTTCATGTGATGGTTTGCTGGCAATTTCTTCTACTTTTAAAACTTTAGTATCTTTTCTTTAAAAGGAAGACTCACTCTGAAGTTTGCAAGGGCATCAGTTTGCATCCTCTCAAGATTGTGCCTCCTCCTCTGCCCAGAAATAAGAATACAGAGTGCAGCCTGATGCTTGTTTCAGGGAGGGGAGAGGTGGAAATATCACCTGAGTCATCCATGTCCAGTTAAATGAAGAGTGCAGGAACACCTTGAATAATAGCATCCCTTTATTTGCTGACACCATTACAAAAACTGATTACATTAGCAACAAAAAAAAAAAAAAAAAAAA